>JZKD02S0569247.1:174840-187054 GCA_000966675.3 Picea glauca | reverse complement strand
CCTCATCCAGATGTTTGATGATGTCCATCGTTGAGCACTTTGACCCAAAGATTTATACCTACAACAAGTTCTCAAAAAACAAGTGAAGCAAGCATATAGTGATAATATAGAAGGTTACCACATTAGATAACATAATCCATTAATATACAAAACAAACATGCCCATGGATAATAAATCATATATTTGAAAGATGTCAATTGGACGGGAAGAGAGTATTTCTATTAATAAATGATCAACAAAAGTGATAATATTATAGACTTTCGTGTCGGCATGGTTCAGAACCAATAAACCAAGTTCCTTCCAGTTGGGCCTCCACCATTTCAATCCTCCACCAAAGGCAAGCTCATAGAAGGGAGACAATGGGGTTCTCCATCAATAAGGGAAGAGATTGGGGTCTGAACATTGTGTTCAAAATTAAAGGAAAAAGGGATCCAGACTCAATATGAAGTAATAATTTCTCCAGAGTAATTTTGCTCTCAAAGTTGAACTCTTTCTCTCATTTTCCATAGCTCGAAATTGGCTTCTTTATAGCCTTCAAAAATGCAACTGAACGTCTGAATCAGAACGTTTCCAGTATATGGAAGGCCAAGGATTAGAGATCTCTTGTCGTGACATGGAAACCCGACATTTAATTTTGATTTTTTGGCACAAATATCAATGTACATGGCTTGTAGTGCAACAACCAGTGTATACGCATGCTGTATAGGGTGCAAGATGCGTATAAGTGGAAAAAATTTATATTTTTGTTTCTGGATTTATCAATCATAGAAAGTGAGTTTGCATAGGGAAATGCAATAAGGACCTCTCTGCAATATTTCTTAGGGTGAGGCAAATATTTCTATAACAAATTCCCCCTAATGTGTGAGGTCAGAGGAGAATCTGCAATGGCCAAAATACATTATAAACAACCCAAAAGTGGAGTGGTAGAGAACAATCTAGACGAACTCGTTTTCTCATTACATTCTACACTGACTTTGCATACATGGCTACCAAAAATTACACTATAGATCCATGTGGAAAATATACCAAACAAGTGTATGTGACTATGAATAGGAAAATACAAATGCGGTCACATGCCAAAAGCTGTCATAGTCATGAACAAGGTCCAGTAGAACCAATATAAAAAAAAAAACTGAGGATATTTGTATACCATGGAGTACAATATGATCTCCCATGATTACTAAAGTCATATAGGTACTGGTCCAATGAAAAGGAAGAAACAAATCGAGAAATTTGTGACCAGATAGTGATGTCTTCAATTCTTCTACAGAATCTGCCAAAGGTGCAAGTCTACATCATGTGAATAAAGGAGTTGAGGTCAAACACAATGAGACATTATTTGATTACCAGTCATTGAGGTATATTGTTAACCAATGTAGGACAACCTACCGATAATGAAAGTAGCTATCAAGGCACCAAGTACATTCTTATAAGAGTGAATAAAGGAGCTGGTATCGAACACCTGAAGAATCCAACAATCAGGATACATTGATGTATTCCCAACTATCGATGAAAAGAGAGTCTACCACTAATGACTGCAAGCCTCAAGGCACTCATAAGACTCTAGGTCCCGTTTCGAGAACATATGGGCTGAAGTTGATGGAAAGAGACCCGTTGAAAGGAGAGAATTAAGGCATCTCTCATTAGTCAGCACGAGGTGCAAATCATGAGCTTCATGATTTGGTGGAAATCAAATGAAGAAGATGTTCACGAACCAGTGACATTGTGCATCTTTCGTGTGTTCCATGTGCAAGCGATGCATGAAAAAGACCCTTTGAATAGCAGCCAATGATGAAAACATGATGAAAAAGGTGAGGAAACCGCCAATAATGCTAATGGCATCCAAGACACTGAACGAATCCCAACATGTGAATAGATGTTTTGCCTTTGAACACAAGGGAAACCACCCATTCAATGACCAATGATGAAATGTCGACTGTTGGGTTCAAGGTTACCTACCAATGATGAAAGTAGGGCTAGGGTGCATGATTGGACTACAGTATCATGTGATTCTAAGACAGACGGAGGGTATGGACGACATGCAAAGTCAAGAGTTCTAAGGAGTGGCCAACACAGATTGATAGACTTCCTTTTAACAAGAGCATGAGACATATGGAGGACTCTGGCAGCATATACTTGATGATGAAACAATAATATGCAGGAGGCATTGATGAAATTATGTATATGGACTGGAAGAGTAACCATCTGGTAGAGGAGACTTTGTAACGAGCTCAACTTCCTAAGGCCATGCTAATCCCAAAATTATGATGAATGGACTCAAATAACTTTGTTCTCTGTTCAAAGGTGACACGACTGATGCAGATATAAGATAATACTCCCTTCCCAACCATATTTTTTTGTTTTTTCATAGACAAATGAATGTTATGATACAAAGGAGGAAACAAGTTTCACAAGTAAAAAAAACTAGTTCCAGCAGTGGAACAAACCTATGCTCAATGAAGGGAAGTGCATGCGGGATATGGACACTTCGAGGAATGTTTCCTCCTTGGTATAGGGTGTCAAATTGTGAAGGATATAAAGAAGGATTTGCTTGGTTGAGGATGCAAACTGTTGATGCAAACAATTTATAATGCAAAGAGGAAACCAACTATAGGCTCAATACTGCAAGCAAGGGCATGAGATGCAATCACAACTAACAACAAAAAATGTCTTTTTTATGTCTTTTAGTCTACTTGGTGTAAAAAAGGGATAAACTTGTGCCAAATAGACATCTTTTCAAATATAATTTATGAGTGTGAAAGAGACAAGTTCACTCGCCAATCTTTTCACTTTTTGATAACGAGTCAGAAAAGAGCTTAACTAAGACTCACGACCTTTAAAGTCCAATTTAACGAGTGTGAAAGGGACAAGTCACTCGGAAATCTTTTCACTTTTTGAAAATGAGTTTTAAAAGAGATTAACTAAGACTCACGGCCTTTAAAGTCCAATTTAATGAGTGTGAAAGGGACAAATCACTCGACAATATTTTCTCTTTTTGAACGAGTCCGAAAAGGGCTTAACTCGTACTTGTGGATGTTTTTAAAAGCAACATGTAATGGGGGAGGCCAAGGCTTCAACGCAGGACTTCTATGAAAGGTCAGCAACTTACAAAGAGATGACACAAGCTTGGGAAAACCCAAATATTTCCAAGTCGAGGATGATAAAATACTTGCAGAGGTTACCTTATCTAAAATATATCTAAGAATTCCCCTTATCTGTAAGGGTGTAGAAGAAGTAAGTCGAGGCTCTACAAGATCACTCCAATCAAAGGAAATCACCCTAGGACTTGGAGGGGGCATACTTGAAGAGAGTAGAATGCCCCCTTGTGCAGAAGTTATAGAACTAGAAATGCTAAGGACATGGCATAGAAGGTATAGAACTAGAACTAGAAGAGCGAGATGGACCGAAAATTGCATTGGTGCAACCACTTCCTTATACTTGTCACTCTCCAATAGAAGAGTGGGGTTGACCGAATATTTCATCGGCACGACCACACCTTGAACCATTGTTTGAATAGGATATGAGAAAAAAAGGCCAAGAGATGCATCACCCCCAAAAATAGGAGTGATTTCGGTCGAAAATTGCATCGACACAATGACTGGTTGAACAGGATGCGAGACAACAAGTTCAAGAGACACATCACCTCCAAACATAGGATAGGTTTCAGTCGAATATTGCATCAACACAACTACTGGTTTAATGGGATGTGAGACAACAAGGTCAATGGATGCATCAACCCCTAAAGGAAGAGGGGTGTCAGCCGAAGATTTCCTTGGCATGATTGATGTATCAACCAAAGAAGGAATGGAGTGTGGGGAAACCATAGACGAATCAGAACCTGAAGGGATTTCAAGTGAGAACCATTCTTTTGGTATCCTGATAGTAGCAGGACACAAATGAGTAAGGTGACTTCCTTCACAAGTCCTGCAAATGAATCTTGCCTTATGTCTAACACGTCTAGGCTTCATAATCATATGAATGTCTCCAGCATGACTTGCAGTGGCTGGTGACAAATATCCAATGTGATCTACAGAGGTTGGTGATGTATCCCCAACATGACTAGCAGAGGTTGGTGATGTATGTGTAGTGTGACTAGCAGTGACAAGACTTGTGCCCCCATCATGACTTGCAACGGCTAGTTCCAGGTCTTCAACATGAATTGCAGAGGTCATCGACCAATCTCCAACATGACTAGCATAGGTTGGTGATAAAATGCAAGTATGACCTACAATGACTGTACTTGTGGTGGTGATGGGTTGTGGCATTTGAGACCAAGGTCCAATGAAATATTGGTTTTGAGAAATTGTAGGCCAGGAAGGATCTTGGTTTATACCCTTTCCCTATCCAACAGGATAGTATCCTCCTCCATATTGATTCATAAAGGGTTGTAAGGGAATTGACACTAAATTAGATGTCTGTGAAGAGACAAAATCATGATAAGGATTACTCAAGTGAGGATACATATTGCCCCCAAATGAAGGAACTTCGTGAAGGCAGTTTCCCATACTATAAAAATAACTTCCCCTGGATGAAACACCAGAGGACAGATCAAGATCAGCCATGCAGAATTTTTTCATAGGAGCCGACATGGCAGAAGAAGGATAAGTAGATGAAGTGTAATAAGTAGAATTATTGCCTATTAGGGCACTTACTTCTCACATAGTGGATTCTTAGGAAGGAAATTCCAACCTCCTACTGTAAGAGGTATTTGAGGGATATGACTCCCACCAAATGGAGAGGGATAATAAGGAGGCATCATACCCCCAGACACAACACCTGGATTTACATAAGGAGGCGAGATAGAGGATGGAAAGTGAAAAGACATGTCTGGCATACCATGATAAAAATGATTAGAGACCCAAGGCATTGACTGAGTATCATAATTCTGCACACCATTATGAAAAGAGGAAGGATTCATGCCCATGAAATGAGAGGGAATCATGGTGTGGGTAGTAGTAAATGAGGGAGCAAAAGGGACTCCACTATCCATGATAACAAAAAATTAGTATATATATGCATACAAACGAGGTAAAGTTGCTGAGTGGCCTCCCTCCCTAAAGAAGGTATGTCTCACCAAAGAGGGGCCTGAGATTCCATGCTAAAGATCGAAGGTAACATAATCAGTTATAAGGGCCCTCGTGGGCTTAAAAAATAGTCAGTCAGATCCCCCCATAGAGGTAATCCTCCATAAAATTTGTGTGTTGTCCAACCCTTATCTGACCTAGGGTACCTGTAGAATAACCCTACACGCAACCTATGAGACACCTAAGTCAAGAAACTAATAAAACATTGTATAATCGATGCACAGGTGAGAAGTCGTAAGTCAGGTCCATCGTATGGGTAGGGTAGCAAAGACCGAAACCTTGGAAGCATCACCTCTCATGGAGGTAAAGGCACTAACAATATCCCCAGATACGAATAGATCCCTAGAAATATCTCTGACGCTAGGAAGGTATCGGGGGGATATCCCTTCAACTAACTTCGCACGACCTCGTGATTAACTCCGTTGTGAGTGGAGCCTCCTGATCTTACCAATTATACAATGGATTTATCCACTCCCTAACTCAAACACATATGCTTATTTAATTTCCTTGGAGAAGTTTACTCACAAAAATCCTATTCCAAGGCACTAAATCCTAGGCTAGTTTTTGCACCCTAGAAAATAAAATCGTTACTAATAAATTTTAAATTATAGTGTTGATTTTAGGGCCGTGTTTACTCAAAAAGGCATGGTAATGAAACTCATGGTGTTATGAATCTGCAAGAAAAGTAAATATCAAAGTAATGCAAATTCCTAACTTTAACTTTTGATGAATGATGTGCACCTAAAAAATGATGCAATTTTCAAATTCAAATCTGCAATTCAGAAGTAAAGATATAATCTTTCACTATATGCACTGAGCTAATGATAGAGATTCAAAAGACAAAAAATGCCAAGCAATGCAAAATGCCTACTTTTTTTGTATTTTCAATCTATTAAAACTGAAAATGCATGGACTGAAAAAATAACTTGATATATAACTCTATTGTGTATAAAAAATAGATAACTCAAGAAGGATACCAAGGAGAAAAACACCCAGCCCAATGTACAAGGACAATAAAAATGAAAATATGAAGAGAAATACTTTGCCCATAAATTCAACCAAAAGAGGGTTTCTTGTCATCCCACAGGCAATCAATAGGCACTACAGAGACCTAAGAAGGCTCAACAAGCATCAAATCCCACCCAACAAACACCAGACCGAGAAAATAGGAAAGGAGAAAAGGTGTACGTGATTTTTTTGGAAAATAGAGTGTATATACACAACTTGTAGTGAGACAACTTGCATGTATATGCAACTGTCAAGGAAAAAGCTACGTATATGATTTAAAATAAGACCAAGAAAGGGATGAAGGCTAAAAACTCAGACCCAGAGTGAACATGATTTGTCAAGAAATGTTATGACAAGAACCACAATAGAAATGAGAGAAATCTAAAGATAAAAGTACCTCAAACCCTAAGAAAGAAGATTCATCCCCTGTACGGTTGCCAATTTTGTTATGAGGAAAATCTCTCTATGGATAGGGTAAACCACAATAGACAGGTAAGACTGCATAAATAAACTCTTTCCCATAAACATGCTATATAAACCATTGTGCAATTGAGATAAGAAAAGGACCTACCTCGTCCAGATGTTTGATGATGTCCACCGTTGAGCACTTTGACCCAAAGATTTATACCTGCAACAAGTTCTCAACAAACAAGCGAATAAAGCATATAGTGATAATATAGAAGGTTAACACATTAGATAGCATAATCCATTAATATAAAAAACAAACATGCCCATGGATAATAACTCATATATTTGCAAGATATCAATTGGACGGGAAGAGAGTATTTCTATTAATAAATGATGAGCATAAGTGAAAATATTACAGACTTTCATGTCGGCATGGTTCGGAACTGAGAAACCAAGTTCCTTCCAGCTGGACCTCCACCACTTCAATCCTCCACCAGAGGAAATCTCATAGAAGGGAGACAATGAGGTTCTCCATCAATAAGGGAAGAGCTTGGGGGATGGACAATGTGTTCAGACTTAAAGGACACAGGGATGTAGACTCAATATGAAGTAGTAATTTCTCCAGAGTAACTTTCTCTCAAAGTTGAATTCTTTCTCTCCTTTTCCATAGCTCGGAATTGACTTCTTTATAGTCTTCAAAAATGCAACTGAAGGGCATAGTCAGAACATTTCTAGTATATGGAAGGCCAAGGATCATAGATGTCATGTCATGACATGGAAACCCGACATTTAATTTTTATTTTTTGGCACAAATCTCAATGTACGTGGGCTGTAGTGGAGCATCCTATGTATACGCTTGATGTATAGGGTGCAAGATGCGTATAAGTAGAAAAAAATTATATTTTTGTCTTTGGATTTATCAATCAGGGAAAGTGAGTCTACATAAAGAAATGGAATAAGGCCCTCTCTGCAAGATTTCTTAAGGCGAGGCAAATATTTCTCTAACACCTATACATAAATAAATAAATCAAAACACATAAAAAGTATATAAATAAGACAAAAAATTTAAACAAAAGAGGTATAATAGGTTTTGTTTGTTTCACTTTTGTTTTGTTTCTTGCTTCTTTTTTTTTGTTTCTGATATATGCTTTCTTTTTCTTTTTCGCTTTCTTTTGTTTGTCGCTTTTTGATTTGCTAGTCAGACTTGATGGAGAAATGGTCAATGATTTTAAAATAGTATTTGTATATTATATAATTGATTGGTCAATTCTTTTGGTGGACAATAGGCTTGCAGTTGAACCATGTTGCCTTCTTTATGTATTGGAGTTCATTTCTTTGTCTACTAGATGCACTAAACATAAGTCCTTTCTTAAAGCAATCATCAAGTCCTTCACAAATTGTCTTTTCTTTCCCTTTCTCCATCCCCACCATTTTTATATAGCTCCTGCATACACGTCCTGGATGCTTAGTGTTTCAATTGGGTTTTCCCTTAACACACATCCATGACATATCATTCATCTTTATATTCTTTTTGCCAAAAATTTTAATAGTTTGTTTTGTTGCTTTATATTATACATAGGACCAACCCCCCTCATCTTTTCACTTTCCATAATTTTCTCCACGAAGGCCCATTACATATATATCACTTAAATTTGCATTTCAATTCCCTTTGTTGTATAACTATTACCATCAATGGTTTTGATCTTTGATCCCCATATACTCCAGTTCATTGTTCTACAATACTTGAGTTACTTAGTCTTGCTCCACTGTAAGCGATACACATCTATTGGTTGGCATATGTTGCTCGCCATTTTGGTCAACAATTTCTAATCGCCAAAGTGTTTCCAGGCTCCCCCCTTATTTCAAACTATGTATGCAAGCTCTTACGCATTCCTGCTAAGTTGCTACACATTTTAAGGTTACAGGTTCATTAAAATGAAGATAACTTCAATACAGGTTTTGGCACGTTGACATGATACTTGATGATAATTACTTGGTTGAATTATCATGGCTTGTAAAACTATCACCAATATAAGCCTTTTCCCATTCCCTGTATGCTCAATCTACCATATTTTGCACATTAACACCATAAATTTTGGTCCCTTGTTCATCACTCTACGTTTTCCTATGTCTCACTTAATTAACACGACTTTTATTTTAATAAATGAAAAGTAAACCAATTATGTAAATTTCATGTCATAAACCCATCATACTACTTCTTTATGTTTGCATGACACTCTTTTCCAACAAAATACTTCATATCTCTCTCCAAAATTTAATTATAACATAAAGGTAATACCAAGTTGCCTTTTTGGTTATGAATTTAATATTGTTCCAGGCCAAAACCAAATATATAGTATATTACCATGTCACCCTGATATTTTCCACTTGAATACTTTATCTAAAAAGCAAAGTTTAGCCCTTACCTTGTCTTATACAAACATATTAGCCTTCCTCACATTATAAAATCAGTATATGGTGTTCCCTATCATTAAATGTGGTGCACACGTATACATGCTACGATTAATGTTCTTATGAATGTCAACATAACAAGAGATGGGATATGTTTAGCGTTTTCTTCTATTTGACCGTGTTGAAGCCATTTAACCAGCCTAAGCACCATATTATACTATTTACAAGATCATGGGAGAATCATTGGATCAATACGAAATGGCAAAAAATGCTCAGATAATACAAATGTACGTTTCTGATTATGGTGGAACTCCACTGTTATACACTTTTATATTCTCATGAACAGAGATTTAGAAAGAGAGCTATACTGGGAACATTCAAACGTTCTCTTCAATTATTGTCAAGGGTTATTAACATTGGTGACCATATGGTTCTCGATACTTACTCACGACCATGCAGGCCTACTTCATTTTCATGTCATCACTTATGAAAAATAAAGGGTTACTTATTTCAAGGTAAAATTGTTGTTACTTATTCCAAGGTAAAATTGTTGGGCGATACATCTATTGCTTAACAATTTCTTATTTAGAAAATGACTTTGTATATACAGAGCCAAACTAATCGTAGACCCTCGAACCTCAACAAAACTTAAAATATGTTGCAGTGAGCCAATGATTTTAAGAGAGAACAACTTCAAATAGATTCTAGTAGAGATAGCACATATTTAATTTAAATAACATCTAAAATAGATTCTAGTAGAGATAGCACCTATTTATCTCACATCTTTCCCAAGACAGGGTTTGAGATTATTGGAGACTTTTCCACTAAGTCAACCATTCACTAGAGATAGTCGACTAGCTCTAAAGGGTCTCAAGATTTTCGTCTATAAGAACGTGATGTTACTGGTGGCCTTGCATTTCTTCACAAGTATAAGGAATTTAAGAAAGCCTCACTATTCGTTCGAGCATTGTGTCTAAATTAAATGAATAACTATAAGGTTATTGTAGATGCCCACCAAGCTTAATTTTTTTTAATACAGTTAATCAAGAAACTATTTATGCCTCAACAATACAGGCTATCTCTTTTGAATGATTCTGTAGAGCCACTTATTTAGCCATCTTTTGCTTTAATCAAGATTGTTGAAACTAATCTATCGAAGTAACAAGTTGCAGGAACTATCTGTAGCAAAAATCCAAGGTGATTTGGAGGTTTCTCATAGAGATCCATCTCCTCGAGCTCTTCAGCATGTGAGGCTGACACTTGCTATGAGCCTTCACCATGCTATGTTGCAAGAATAAACATTATCAATTTTGATGCATCAAGATTTTGTAATTTGGAAATAATTTGTGAAGACCACCAATATCTCATAGTCTATCAAATGCAAATAGAAATCAGAGGAGCATCAAAGCTACATCTCAGTTTATGTACTATCATAATTTTCAAAGTTTTAATAAATCAATGAGTTTCTAAAAGTGCAAGACGACAAAGCATCAATATAAGTAGGCATGAGTTTATGCCAAAATTAAATAAGTTGTATGATGATCTTTCCTGGTGTCTATGAGTTGAATTGTTTTCTTATTGATTTTATTATACTTCAAGTTTGATTTTCTCAGTACTAATCAGTTTTTGATATGCATATTTTTCACATTGTGTCATCACCACAATTTCTCTATTCTATTACAGCTCAACTTTCTTCTTTTTCTTTGGTTTTCGACTATTCTATTGTAATGAGGTCGAAACCATGTAGAATGGATAAAGACTGGAACTCTGATCCAATTCTATGTAGGGGCTTGAAAGCTTTAGAGGATGCAAAAAAATGTATGGGGTTGCAATTTAAAAATAAAGATCAAATTGTTTTGGATATGGAATATATGTTGGCAATTTGGTTGTCATTGATGTCAACCTTGATAAATAGGTGAAGTATCATTGATTGATTGGTTTGAGAAGCATTTCCAATATTAGACATATTATTATGAAGGTGACTTGAATGCCAAGCATTGTCAATATTGGACATAATGTTATGAAGGTTTGACATAATGTTATGAATGTGACTTGAATGTCAAGCATTTCCAATATTGCACATAATGTTATGAATGTGACTTGAATATCAGTAGAAATATAATATTGACTAGTATATTGTATGAGCTTGATACACTCATCCTATATTGTATAAGGTTGAGATTGTATCATTAACATCCACGCACACAAGAATAAATTGTGAAGAAATTGTCCAAACAAAAAGGGTAAATGGATAATCCAATATGGATCCATACAAATCACAAATAAAAAAGTTAACAAAACATGATTCATTAAAAGAGATTTAAATCTCAATTAAAGAAGAGTCCAGAGATGAGACTGAATGTCAATGGTGGATGTTTGGTGAGGAAGCATTGAAACCATTGAGTCACAAGTCAAGTTGATTAAAACAATAATAAGATCGACTATCTGGAAGTTGATCAAGACAAGTCGAAGATAAGTTGACCAACTACAAGCACGCAGATTGATGAAAGTTGGAGAGGATAGGTCGATTGATTTCAAGACAAGTCGACCAACTAAAGGTCGAAGTAGAAGGAAAATTGAGTCAGGAAATACAAGTCGGCCAAATCAAGTCGAGACGACCAAAGTTGATTTTTTTAAGTCGGTTTTCTTTGAAGTCTAGTGAGTCCAAGAAAGAAGTAACCTAAATCTCAAAGTCAAAGAAAACTTAAATACAAGTCAGGTCAAGAATGAAGCAAGATGGGCTGACTAAAATTGAAATACTAAAGTCGAAATTTATCCTAGTTGAGTCAACCAAAAAGATGTTTTACGGTCGAATGAAGAAGCAAATATTAAAAAGGGTGAGACCAAGTCAATTCTTTAGTGACTAGCAGTTGAGAGGGAACCGATTTTAATATAACCATCAAGTAAAACGTTTACAAGTTGAGTTTAAATAATCACCAACAAAGGAGATATGTGGAGGTCGATTTAGACATTAACGGAAAGGTGATATGTATTGAAGTTGATCTAGCATCCGATGATGAAAGGAAAATATGGGGAAGTTTCCTTCAAAGAACCACCTGTACCGACCACCTCACATACTTTCTTGGAAAATTTATCACTGTTCAACTAATTGAGAATGTTATGCAAAACACCCATGTCGTATAATTTTAAAATTTGTTCTCATCGCTGCATAATCTTCATACAAAATTCGTTGTCTAAATTGGTGTACAAAAATCAATTAATAAAAGTTACCATTTGTGTTAATTAAATGAAGGGGTGCAATGTTTCATTCCAAAAGGACACATTGTTTCAAAGTGGCACCC
>JZKD02S0569247.1:150766-163135 GCA_000966675.3 Picea glauca | reverse complement strand
CACTTTATTATTTACCTTTTAAAATCTCTTAAACCACTTTGACTACTTTGACCTTTTGGGGCTTCTAGATGACATAGAGGGTCCTCCAACTTCGTAAGGCCATAAATCTCAAACCATGAGGGTTTATGTGACATTACACATACCATCAGAAATGGAATGACATGTACTATCCATCTATAATAGTATTACCTTAAAATATAGAAAAAACCATATCATTATCCATCAAACAAACTTGGGTCCATTACCCAAACCTGGGTTCTCCAACTTCACATGGTCATAACTCTCTAACTATGAGGAGTTATGTGACGTTATACATACCACCAGAAATGGAATGAAAAGAAATATCCATATAGGATAGTTTCCCTAACAAATTCATTGTCATTCATCTCATTATCCCACAATTAAGCATGGATTCTCTTACTCTGCAAAGTGTCTTCCCGTAAGGGATTTCACCATAAGGGGAACACTTTGGAATAATGAGTCATATTTACATCAAACAATCTTGGGTCCATTACCCAAACCTTTGTGCTATGGGGCTTTCTTCAAGGGTTGAAATCAATAACAACCAAACCTAATCAACAATCTCCCCCTTTGGCATTGATGGAAACACTCTGATGCAATACTGAAATCATATCACTCATGCCACCCCTGGAACCATGCCTCTATCCTCTGCATATGATAAATCTCTCTCCCTTTATCATCAATGGAAAAGGTATCTTTCCATCCAGGGTTGCTCCCCCTGACTGAACTGTCCTCTTATGGTGCTTCCTTGTGTACATCTAATACATATAAGATAAGCATTAAAAAAGCATTCATTTTGGAGTAGAAATAACTCCAAGTCTTTAGCGAAGATATTCAAAGTCTTCTCGTCAAAGTGGTTTTGTAAAAATGTCTGCCACTTGCTCTTTTGTGCCCACATACTCAACTCTGATTGTCTTTTCTGCAACTTGTTCCCATAGAAAGTGATACTTGATTGGAATGTGCTTCGTCTTGGACTACGTCACCAAGTTTTTTGAGATACTGATGGCACTTGTATTATCACAATATATTGGAATGGGCTCATC
Source organism: Picea glauca (assembly GCA_000966675.3). NCBI lineage: Eukaryota > Viridiplantae > Streptophyta > Pinopsida > Pinales > Pinaceae > Picea > Picea glauca. Next base: position 162,071 of record JZKD02S0569247.1, on the reverse strand, counting down.
ATACTCAACCTGTATATCTATCAAAGTTTGTTTCATCCAAAGAACTTTTGTACAACATGTTGCTGCTGCAATATACTCTACCTCGGCTGTATATAGAGATATTGATGATTGTTTCTTGCTTAGCCATGATACCAAACACTCACCTAAGTAGAACGTTGCTCCGTTGGTGCTTCATCAGTCATCAATACAACCTTCCCAATCTTAATCTGTGTAGGCAATAAGTAATATATCTTTTCCTTTTGGATACCATAATCCAAACTCTTTTGTTCCTTTGTGATATTTGAAGATCTTGTTTACTGCTAATACATGTGATTCCTTTGGTGCTGCTTGAAATCATGCCACCTGTCGAACTACCTGCATTATATATGGTCTGGATGTTCTTACATATAGTAGGCTGCCAATCATTGACCTGTATTGCATCTGATATGTAGACTTCGAATCATCATCTTTGCTCAATTTACAACTGGTTTGCATGGGAGTGATAACTGGTTTGCAATCTTCCATTCCGAACCTCTTTAGCATTTCTCTGATATACTTGGTTTGAGAAATAAAAATTCTTTGGTTGCTTTGACGTATATGAAGTCCCAAAATGAAGGATAGTTCTCCAAGTAACAACATTTCAAATTCATTCTACATGTATTTTGCAAATTTTTGGCTTAACCTATCATCATCACTACCAAAAATAATATCATCAACATAAACTTCAATTAATAAAATATTACATTGATTTACCTTGATGTAGAGGTTGTTGTCTGCACTTCCTTTTCTAAACCCTGCTTGTTGCAGATACCTATCCAATTTGGAGTACCATGCTCTAGGAGCCTGTTTTAGACCATACAAGGCCTTCTTTAATTTACACACATACTCTGTGTTATCTGACAACTAAAATCCTTTTGGTTTTTCAATGTAGACTTATTCTTCAAGTTCCCCATTCAGAAAAGCTAATTTTACATCCATCTCATATACTTTAACATTTTTGGAGCATGCATAAGCTAAAAGAAAATGGATTTCTTCCATTCTGGCAACTGGAGAAAATGTTTCTTCAAAGTCGATTCCTTCAATCTATGCATATCCTTTACATACCAATCTAGCTTTGTTCCTTGTAACCTATCCATCTTCATTCAATTTATTCTTGAAAACCCATTTTGCGCGGATCACATTCTTATTCTTTGGTCTTGGAACCAATTTCCAAGTGTCATTTTTCTCTATTTGATCCAATTCTTCATCCATGGCTTTATTCCAAAATTAATCCTTGCTGGCTTCTTCAAAATAGTTTGGTTCAACTGTAGATAAGGGTGCTATATGTGTTTGTTTTGGTGAATGGATTTTTCTTCTAGTCTCAACTCCTGCATCTTTGTTTCTAATAATTTTATCTGAAAGATGATTCTTCTCTACTCGTTTGTAGGTGTCTTTGGAGATACTTGTTGAACTTGCTCTTTTGCTTCTGTCAGATTCTCTTCATCTTCATATTCAGCTTCCTCTTCTACTTCTTTTTCATCTTCTTCTTCGAAAAGTTGCTCCATTGATTTGTTTTCTTCTTCCTTTGATTCTAGTCTGTCTATTTCATCAATTGTTATGTTAATGCTTTCCATAACTTTGTTTAATATTAGATTGTAACACTTATATGCTTTCCTTGTACTTGAGTAACCAACAAGTATTCCTTTGTACAAATGAGAATCAAACTTTCTCATTTTGCCATCTTTTCTTTTGATGTAGCATTTTCTTCCAAAAACTCTGAAGTGCTTCACATTTGTTGGTCTTCCTTTCCATAGCTCGTAGGGAGTTTTATCAGTGTTGTTTCTGAACATTACTCTGTTTTGAATGTAAACTGTTGTATGCACTCCCTGTGTCCAAAAAATATCTGTCAACTTTGAATCCATTATCATTGTTTGAGTTATTTCTTGTATTGCCATGTTCTTTCTTTCAACAACTTCATTCTGTTGAGGTGTCCTAGCGACGAAGAATTTTCTTTTTATTACATGATTTTTGTAGTAGTCCATAAATTTCTTTGAGGTGAATTCTCCTCCATTATCCGATCTTAAGCATTTTATTCTTGAATCCATCTCATTCTTCAACTATTTCCTTGTAGATCTTGAAATTTTCAAAAGCTTCTGACTTGTTCTTGAGAAAGAAAAATGTAGTCATTCTTGTATAATCATCAACTAATAACATAACGTATCTCTCACCTTTTAATCATTTTGTTGTAGTTGGTCTAACTAGATCAGTATGAACAATTTCCAATGGTTTTGTTGTTGAATATTCCTTTGATTTGAACCTGTTCTTTGTTTGCTTTCCTTATTGGCAATGCTTGCATAAAGTGTTGGCAAGTTTCGTGATCTGGGGCATTTCTCTAACTGCTTCACTTTTGCTGACTTTGATAAGGTTATCAAAATGCATGTGACCAATTCATCTATGCCATAGCCAACTTTCATCTTCCTTTCCTAGACAACACTTTTCATTTCCAATTTCGCTTAACACATATATGTTGCTTTAAGTTCTTGCAGTTGTAGCGACCAATTTCCCTGAACCTTCTTTTCTTATCTTACACTTTTGTGAATTGAAAGTAACTTTATGACCTTGGTCACACATTTGACTCACACTTAAAATATTATGTTTCATATCTTCTACTAGTAGAACATTTTACGTCTTTTCATTCTTGTTCCCAATTCAAACTGTGCCTTTTCCAATGATTTTGGTTGAATCATCATTTCCAAAGGAGACTGGTCCATATATTTCCTTTCATAATGTAAGAAATGTGTCTCTATCACCTGTCATGTGTTTTGAACATCCACTGTCAACATACCAACCACATTTCTTCTGTTTAGCTTGTAGAGCGACTATGCATTCTTCATTGCTATACTAATATTGCTTTCTTATCCATATCATTTTATGAGGTTCTTGTTTGTGACTTTGTTGAGGTTCTTTAGGAGGGACTTCCATTCTGCAATTTTTGGCCATGTGTCCAAAATTGTTACATTTGTAACATTCCACTTTAGTGCTCAAAGATTCAAATCTATTGTAACTTCTTCTCTGTGTTTCACTAGGTCTTCTTGAATAACCCCTTTGTGTATTACTCTCAAAGTAGTTATTGTTCCTGTTGTTAGCTCTACAATTTACAACTTTATGTCCAAAATTATTACATGCATAAAATTAACCAAAAAATATAGTTTGATACCTAGTAGTTGAATATATTCTAAAAGGAGGTACACTTATGAATCCTTCTTCTTCTTGAGGCTTGTCTTTCTGTTGTTGATTCTGAAATCTGAATCTTCTCGGTGGAGGAGTGTCCCTGTAATCTTCCTTGTATATATTTTTATCCCCTTTGATTGTTTCTTCATAGATTTTTGGATTTTTTTCTTGCTCTATTGTTTTGGAGCTTGATCCCCTTTATGTCTGATTGTATCCAAGTCCGGACTTGTCAAGATTAGATTTTTTACTGTTGATAATGTCATCCAGAACTTTTGAGCTATTCTACATATTTTTCTTTTGAATATTCTTTCTTAGTGTGACAATATTCGCTTCCAGGTTTCTCATGATCCTGTCATTTCATTCTAGTTGTTCTTTGAGTGCTTCTTCAATTCTTTTATCTTCTAGTTCTTGAGTGTCTTTTTTCTTATCTAGTTCTTCTTGTAGTTTTTTGTTTTTCTTCTTTTCTCTTCTGATAACTTATATGACACTCATTAACTCTTCTCGGAAGTCAACTTTTGCCTCTTCAATTTATTCATATTATGCTTATTCATATTCTTCTTCAGAGTCTTCTGCTGCCATGAATAGAACTCTGATTGTTTCACTGTCACTGACTTCATCTTCATTTGATGATGAGATGTCTTCCTTGGTGAAAAATCTTTTATTGAAAAATTTCTTTGTAGTTCTTTTACCTTTATATGTTTGTTTGACTTTTGAGTAACCTTCATCATTTCTCTTTTTCTTATGAGGACATTTATTAGCAAAATGACCAATACCATCACAATTTAAAAAAATTAAAGGAAGCTTACCTCTATACTTATTGTTGGTTCCCTTGTTCATTCTTTTGATGAAGTTGGCCACTTCTTCATCATATTCTGAGACGTCATTGCTACTGCTATATTCTTCTTGTTCCTTTTTCTTTTGCTTTGATATTTTTGATGCTTTGAAGGATGCTTCTTTTACATCTGGATTTTCCTGTTCAGTTCTCATCTCATATGCTATGAAGATTCCATGCAGTTCATCCATTCTTATTGAATTTAGATTTGGTCTTTCTTCTAGTGCTGATAGCTTAGGGTTGAATCTCATAGGAAGAGATCTTAGTAACTTTTGAACAATTACAGATTCTTCGATTTCTTCTCCCAATACTATGATTGCATTCACTGTTTCATCGACTTGTAAGAAGTAGGCTGTGATATCTTCATCTTCCTTCATTTTTAGTTGTTCAAACTGACCTCTGTAAGTTTGGATATTTCCTAGTTTGACTTTTTTATCTCCTTCATAAATATTTCGAAACTTGTCCCAAATATATTTATCATATTTACAATGTGAAACATTGGTGAATACTTGTAACACCATGTTTCCCCTAGTTTGTAAAAATAACTGGACTGGACAAGAACTGTGGCAAACTCATAAATGAGAATGTGTGATGTGAATGGACCTTGTGGAAAAGGTCAATGAATGTGAATACTATTATGAATTTATATTGAAAGATTGCTGAGAGGGGATATGCAGAGTGAGTGATAGTAGAGAGGAAGGAGAGTAACCTTCACTCCTGGTCACTGGAAAATAGAGACATAGTCTCACAGCATCGTGGTCTCAGCTCGGGGGTGGCTAGAGGTAAATCCGCTGGGATTTGTTGAGCCTATGGTTGGGTGGAATCGAGAACCCCTCTCAGCAATTGCATAACCCCTGGTGTTACTTTATGATAAGTGTTTTTCCTTTGGCATCTTGAAATATATGTATTCTGACATTTATGATAATAAGCTATGAAATTGTGAATGATTTCATTATAAGAATGTTTGTATGGTGTCTTGATCAGTACTGGTAGTTGTATGTTTATAATGGAAAGACTACATATGGCTTATGTTCTTATAAATCGTTATTTATGTGCATGCTGATCTAATTCAGACTTCACATCTGGTTCTCGGGAGAATGATACCCTTATCTGTCGTAGATAGTACCCTGGGTAAACCTCCTCATAGAGATACCGTTCTTGAAAATCTCATAAAGAACATGGAAAGAGGACATGAAGGCGCAAGGCCTTAAGAAATCCATGATAAGTATCGAATCAACGGACGAGATCCCATCAGGAGATCAGTGGTCTCTAACGATTGTCAAATCAGAAGAAGAAACTAGAGTGTTAAGCACCTTAACCCTGAATAGGTGTTGATCGACAGAGGAGATCCCGTCGAGAAATCTGTGGTCACACATGACTGTTAGATTGGTAGGAGAAAGTAGGGTGGTAAATGCCTTACCACTTTGTCTTTCTGTGTCTTCATGGGTAGCGAAGAGATCGGGATCGTAGATCCCCAAGGTCCATGAGAACATCTGGACCATTGATTTTTCCACGTCCAAGAAGTTGTTGGAGAATGCACAAGTTAGGAACTTGTTTGAGCCGTCAAATCTCAGCTGGAAAACCCATTAGTCGTTGGATGTGTGAGGAGATACTCGAGGGTTAAACCCCTAGTGAATAGGGGTGAAAGCCCCAAAATATATTTGGACCGTTCGATTTAAGGAGGCCACGTGTCGTGAGATTTCCCATTTCAGGAAATTGGGAATCACGAACTCGAGAGTTATGGTGATGAGAGATTGAGACTTCCCATGGTGGAAAACCTGAGATAGATCTGGACTGCCCGATTTAAGGAGGCCATGTGTCGTGAGATTTCCCATTTCGGGAAATTAGGAATTGCAAACTCGAGAGTTCTGGTGATGAGAGATCGAGACTTTCCATGGTGGAAACCCCGAGACAGATCTGGACTGTCCAATTTAAGGAGGCCATGTGTCATGAGATTTCCCATTTTGGGAAATCGGGAATCATGAACTCAGAAGTTTTGGTGATGAGAGATCGGGACTTTCCATGGTGGAAACCCTAAGACAGATCTGGATCATCTGATTTAAGGAGGCTACGTGTCGAGAGATTAACCACATTGGGAAACCGAGGATCAAGAATTCGGGAGTCCCATGGTTGAGAGTTCAAACTCTCATGATGATAAGTCCTGATGAATGGACAAGATTCTTTCAGAGGATCTTAGGGTCCATAACGACAATCAGATGTGGGGAAGAGATGTCGACTTCAAGCTGGGGCACGAATGCACCTTAGGGTAAGTGGCGAGAAGATCTAGATGGCCAGAGTCCACCCACCCAGATCTACGGCTGAGGCTTCATTCTGGAGCCCCCTTGTTGTTCTGCCTTTAACGTTGAGGGGGGGTTCTAGAATCAAACGCGCAAATCTTGAACGATAAGGATTTATTCACCTTCATCAACGGTGCTCATGCGAATTCCGGACCCCCCTTGCCATTCTACCTTTAATGGGGGGGGGGGTCCGGAATGGTGTGGAATGTGAAGTGGGACCCACATCCTATCATGTCACCCACCATGTCGTGATTCCCTATTGCCACCAATACTCCACTCAACCGCGTGACAGGGTCATTCCTAATGGCCATTCATTAACCCTGTTGGGATTCGTCCCTATTGGCCAGTCACTAGCCCTGTCGGCGTTCGGCAGTTGCAGAGTCGAATGATTCGAAATTCCTGTAGCGTCGAGGCATGAAATACAAGAATCTCCATGATTATTTGACCTGTGATCCTAACCTACGATGATGTGGGAGAGAGAGAGAGTTAGCTTACGCTAGGCCTCCGTAGATATTTTGGGGGCTCTGATTCTGCAGAAATCAATGAAAACTTGATTATGGTAGTGGGTGCGTTACAAATTGGTATTAGAGCATGGTTACAACACTTGTATTGCTTGGGCTCAGGCACGAGCTATGTAAGAAGATATTTCTATTTGCATTTTCTCCTTAAGAAGAAGGATTGCAGAATGAAATTGTAATCTGGGAATTTTTTTCTGTAACCCCTCTATTAAAATAATAACTACTCTTCTAGGAGTAGGGATGCACTGATCGTTATCATTGATAAGATATGAGTTCAAATGACATATGTGGAATAAATTGTGCCATAAAGTTGCACCAGCCAGATAAGGGACATGAACTGTGTTGTCCTGTTTTAGTGTTACGATGGCTACCTACTAAAGTAGGTAGAGTCTCTTGCAATTGAGATGGTTGGATAGATAAGGATTAAGACCCAAATGAAAAAAACCCTTGTTATATGGGTATACATGTAAAAATATGAACTATGTACTGGGTATAAATAAATATAAATATTGACTAGCAACCAATGTTTGTCTTTTCAACCAAGCGGACGATCAGCAGCGGGAATTTACAGACACAAAAATTGGTGACTCACCAAGAGATGGGAGAAGGCTCCCACAATAGAGACGAAGAGTCTGATGAAATAAGAGAAATAGGGACCCCTCCAGATCTAGATGAGACTGTGAGGAGTCTCATGGTCAAATTGCAAAGCTGCAAGGCCGACAATAAAAGGATGATGAAAGAACCAGAAAAGAAAATTGAAATCAATGTAGTTTTACTACAGAGCTTATCTGACCTACAATGAAAAATGTAGCATGAACCCGAGATGCAGAAACATGGTCATATCAGTGGCCATACTGAGAGGAGGACCTCAAGGAAGGTCCACCCCAAAGGTAAAGGACCAGTGCCAGATGATTCCTCTGAGAAGGAAGATGGTGATTCAGAAGGCTCTTCCAGCAGCAGGACTGGTTCCTATTCTCGAAGAAAACAGAAGAAGCACAAGACTTCCAAGGGTCAGAAATTTGAGGAATTCATAAAGGAAAAACCTCCCTCCTTCGATGGTGAGATAAAGAAGGGAGAGGAAGCAGAGGCCTAGCTACTTGGACGGAAGAAATATTTCAGAGTCCATGATTTTTCAGAGAATTTGAAAGCCCGAGTGGACACTTTCAACCTGAACGGAAAAGCTTCCATCTAGTGGGAAGATCTTAAGAATGTGAAAGGGGTTCGCGAGGAGGACCTGTCCTGGAAACAGTTTGAGAAATACTTCCAGAAGAAGTATTTGTCGGAAAAATATTTCGACGAGAAGACAAAAGAGTTTTATGAACTCAAACAGGGGCAACTCACTATAGAGGAATATGTCAACAAATTCCTTGACTTATTGAGATATGTACCCTACATCAAAGGAGAGAAGGCGAAGGTGCAATTCTTCATCAGTGGGCTGTCCAAGGAATACCAGAACAGAATTGAATTTGATGATCCAAATACCATAGAAGACACTATTCGAAAGGCAACATATTGTCATGAACAATATGGACATCGGGCAGAGTCTTGTCGAGACTGGAAACAGAAGAGTGGTTTGAGATTTCACAAAAAGGGGATCAAATCCTCAGGATTTAAGAACTACAAGAAGAACCCCAGAATGAACTTTCCATCCTAGAGTGTACTCCAACAGAACTTTCCCTCATCAGACAGAAATAAAACTTCTGGACCTATACCAGTAAAGAATGATAACCCAAAGAGAGAACCTTTGAAATGTTGGGGTCACAGAGAAGAGCATCTCCTGAGAGACTGTCCACACCGACAATAGAACAGTCGAAAATTTTATAACATTCAGGAAGCTACCACAGTCAATGATGTGGCAAGGAGTGTGCCACAGATTTATGCAGCATTGGATAATAACCAAGCTGACCACCAAGCTTCAGTGGTGGAAATAGAAGGTATGATTTTCAACCATCTGGTGTCTGTTTTGATTGACCCTGGTTCAAATTTGATTTATATAGCCCCTAAATTTGTTGATAAGTGTAAACTACAACCACAAAAACAAACCAAGCCATGGTTGGTACAGTTAGCCACTGGCACCAAAAGAAGGGTAGCAGAGGTCATACCAGTCTGCCAATTAATGTTGGGTGAATTTCCCACCCAATCAACCCTTAACATATTACCCCTAGAATCATAGGATCTATTGATTGGTATGGACTAGCTAGCCACCCATAAAGCCAGACTAGACTGTTACCATAAAACCTTGGAGTGTGTAAGTAAAGAAGGGAGAAGGATAATCCTTCAAGGGATCCGAAAACCTATCTCGCTGAGGCAAATATCAGCCCTTCAAATGAGAAAGTATTGCCGAAAAGGATGTCCCCTATATGCAATACAGGTGTTGAAAACAATCGAAGGTGATAAACCAAGCCCTGATGATCACCCTATCCTAGGAGAATACAGAGATGTGTTTCTAGAAGAGGTATCGTGTCTACCTCTAATAAGATACATTGACTTCTCGATAGAACTTGCACCAGGAGAGGTGCCGATGTCTAGGACACCCTAGCGGATGAGCACACCTGAGTTAGTGGAACTCAAATTGCAATTGAAAGAAATGATGGATGAGGGTTATATTCGACCCAGCGTGTCCCCATGGGGAGCACCAGTCCTGTTTGTGAAAAATAAGGATGGCACCCTTAGAATGTGTATAGATTATCGACAACTCAATAAAGTAACCATAAAGAACAAGTACCCCTTGCCCAGGATCGATGATCTATTCGATCAGTTGGGAGGTGCATCTATTCTCTCAAATATTGACTTGAGGTCGGGATACCATCAAGTCTAAATCAAGGGTGAAGACATCCATAAAAATGCTTTCTAGACACGGTATGGTCACTATGAGTTTGTGGTAGTGCCATTTGGGTTAATCAATGCCCCTGCCACTTTCATGTGCTTAATGAACAATGTACTCAGTAAATTTTTAGATAAATTTGTACTAGTTTTTATTGATGACATATTAATCTACTCTAAGAATAGAGAAGAACATGAAGAGCATCTTAGACTTTTGCTGCAAGTGATAAGAGAGAATAAACTCTATGCTAAATTCAGCAAATGTGACTTCTTTTAGAAGCAAATACATTACTTGGGACATGTTCTGTTCGAGGAAGGGGTAGCAGTAGATCCTGACAAGATCAGGTCTATTATAGAATGGCCTACGCCAAAGGATGTTTCAGACATCAGATCCTTTATGGGATTAGTAGGATACTATAGGAGATTTATAAAAGGATTCTCCAAGATTGGTTGTCCAAACACTACCCTCCAGAAGAAGGGGACAAAATTTTTGTGGACATAGAAATGTGAAGAAAGATTCCAAACCCTGAAACATCTACTGACCCATGCACCCATGTTGAAAATCATTGACCCAGAAGCTGACTTCCTTGTGTGCACATATGCCTGTAAGGAAGGGCTCAGAGGAGTCCTTATGCAGAAAGGAAGTGTGATCTTCTATGAATCCCAAAATTGAATGAACATGAAGTCAACTATGTGACTCATGATCTAGAACTAGCTACCATAGTGCATGCCTTGAAAATGTGGAGGCATTACCTCTTGGGAAGAAAATTTGTACTTATGACAGATCACTGTGGATTGCGATATTTGTTTGACCAACCAAAGATCAATGCCAAACAATATAGATGGATGGACCTCCTTAGCGAATTTGATTTTGAAATCAAACACATTAAAGGGAAAGAAAATAGGGTGGTTGATTCCCTTAGAAGAAGCATGAAAACAATTCACTTGGTAGCGGCGAGTACCTGTGAGACAGATGTCAATAATAGAGTCAGAAATGCACAAGAGACAAATCCCTTCATTCAGACCATGACCCTGTACCTACAACAATAACCCTCTGGAGTAAAATATGAAGGCTACCAGATGACCGAAGGAGGTCTGCTCACTTACAGAGATAAAATGTATGTTCAAAATTATGACGACTTGAAGAGGTTCATTATGGATGAACTACATAAAAGACCATATACTGGTCACCCAGGATACCAGAAAATGATCACTGCCACCCGGAAACAATTTTATTGGCCTGGATTGAAGAAAGACACAGCCAAATATTTGGCCCAATGCATAGAGTGCCAACAGGTTAAAGTAGAACATTGACACCCAGAAAGACTATTTCAACCTTTACCCATCCCAGAATGGAAATGGAAAACCATCTCCATGGATTTTATCAGTGGATTGCCAACTTCAACCAAATAGAATGACACAATTATGGTAGTGGTGGATAAATTGAGCAAGTCTTCTCATTTCATCCCCATCAAATCAGCCTACAAGGCGATAGATATCGCCCAGGTATTCATGAAAGAGGTATTCAGACTGCACGGTATGCCGAAAGAGATAGTGTCTGACAGATACAGAAAATTTACTTCCAACTTTTGGAAATCACTGATGGCTGGTTTAGAAACCAAATTGTTGTTTAGCACCACCTATCA
>JZKD02S0569247.1:137075-148146 GCA_000966675.3 Picea glauca | reverse complement strand
GTGTGGCGTGTGAAGTGGGACCCATCTCCTGTCATGTCACCCACCGTGTCGTGCTTCCCTATTGCCACCTATACTCCACTCAACCATGCAACAGGGCCGTTCCAAATTTCCATTCGCTAACCTTGTTGGGATTCATCCCTATTGTCGAGTCACTAGCCCTGTCGGGGTTCGGTGGTTGCAGAGTCGAACGATTCGACATTCCTGTAGCGTCGAGGCATGAAATACAAGAAGTGCCATGATTATTTGACCTGTGATCCTGACCTTCGATGACATGGGAGAGAGAGAGAGTTAGCTTATGCTAGGCCTCCATAGATATTTCGAGGGCTCTGATTATGTAGAAATCAATGAAAACTTGATTATGGTAGTGGATGCGTTACAATACCGTATCACTGAGACCATTCAAAAGTGCATTTTTGGCTTTGGAATTATTCTCACCAAGGTTCACTTCTTTTTCATTTGTTGGTGTAACTACTGGTGCTATGTATTCATCTACAATTTATTTCCAAACTTGAAATCCCTGTGCCTATATATATGTATTCATCCTTATGCTCCAAAAATCATACTTTTGTCGATCAAACCATGGTATTCCATTTTTATATGAGTTGGTACTCTCCATGATATACCTTTTTGTGTTTAAACTAATTTTTGAAGGAATCTGCTCTGATACCAATTGTTGGATTACTGAGAGGGGGTGTGAATCAATAATAGCGTAATTATAATATTTTTTCCTCAAATGTTATATCAATGTAGAATTATTATCCAATAATGAGCAGTAAGAAATAAACAATCACACACATACACAGTACACCAGTGTTTTATGTGGAAACACAAATCGGAAGAAAACCATAGAATGCTTTTTCTTATATGTCTTGAAGAATTACATTCATTGGAAGCACCAATTTCCTTTGTTTTCCAGCTGCAACTGGAAGGAGGCTCCAACCCCCTAGTTTCTCAGGCTACAACTTGAGGGAAGCTCCTACTCCCCAATTCTCTAGCTACAACCCTAAGGAGGCTACAACCCCCTTTGTTCTTCAGCTACAACCGGAAGGTGGCTACAACCACCTATCCTTGCCCCATCTTGCCACCCTGAAGTAGAAGTAGAATGATGGAACCACTACCACACTATCATTGTGAGATATACCATTGTAAACATGTACCAATAAATATGAACCATGCATCAACCATGGATCAACCTGTACCTCAACCTGTAATCAACCTGTACCATAAACAAGTGCATCAACCAAGCACCAACCTGTACCAAACAACCTGTAATCAACCTGTACCATAAACAAGTGCATCCAACTATGTACCAAGTATGTACCAATCATGAGTCAACTACTCATCAACTATGACTCATGAATATGTACCAACATCATCAAATCTACACCTTAGGTATGTGCCAACTCATCAACTAGTTGTCTCATCCATGTACTCAACATGTACCTCAACCAAAAGACCTCATCAATTTCATCATCCAAATCTGATTTGTATCTTTGTAATAGACCTGGTGTATATGATCACATTCCTGCAAACCTTCCTTAACTTTAACATTAAGAAACTAGCATTTTCATCAAACTTTTATTTAGTCTTACATGACTAGTTTTGGATTAATCAACAACCCTAACTTGAAGTAATCATAACTTTGAACTTGTAATGTATAAATATCTAAAACTGATACAAATTTTTCTTCAATGTGTTTTATGCAATTCCTTCAGGTTTCACTACTTGGAACCTCTTAGAAAATGATTTATAGCAAAAATGGCATACCTTGTTGAATTCTGGCTTATTCTAGAGAGAGACCTTGTAGAGCGTTCCCCACAAAAATTGTTAGTTTCATTGATCTGAAACTATTACAAAACATACTATAGACTGTACCCTAACCAACACATTTGATCTCACTGAATTTGGATCTGTTATGAATATGTTATGACATTTTTACCCGAAACACCTATTTTTGACTAGTTTCAGGACTAGCCACAAACCCTATTTTCCATAGAGTGTAACTCCCAAAATAAAACAACCCACAAGATGAATTTTTTATGAAAGATACTTGGGTATTTTTTCTCAATGGAATAGAAATTTCACAGTTTGAATCATTATAGAAACAAAGTTATAGAAAAAATGGTGAGATGACCTGTAAATAACATACCTTAGAAAGCACCATCAAAAAAATTTATCCTTCCTTGCATTTCGGCCTTCTTTTCTTCACCTTCCCTCAGAAATTAGGATTAGATATCCTTGGTTACTTCAAACACCTATATATATTCAATATGCTCAAGTGTGTTTAAAATGAGATATCCTTGCCTCTTATTTATACTCTTCAGGTAGCTTCCTTAAAAACATCTTCTAGGTCACTTGGCCCACAATCCTTATTTTAGGGTTAACCCACTTCTAATTTCTCCATTAAATTTATTATTGAAATAATTTATTTTGTATTCACTTTGAATTATAATACATGCATAACTTCACTTTATTATTTACCTTTTAAAATCTCTTAAACCACTTTGACTACTTTAACCTTTTGGGGCTTCTAGATGACATAGAGGGTCCTCCAACTTCGTAAGGCCATAACTCTCAAACCGTGAGGAGTTATGTGAAATTCCAAATACCACCAGAAATGGAATGACATGTACTATCCATCTAGAACAGTATTACCTTAAAATATAGCATAAATAATATTATTATCTATCAAACAAATTTGGTTCCATTACCCAAACCTGTGTTCTCCAACTTCACATGGTCATAACTCTCTACCTGTGAGGATTTATGTGATGTTCTACATACCATCGGAAATGGAATGACAAGAAATATCAATCTAGGATAGTTTTCTTGACAAGTTCACTATCATTCATCTAATTATTCCACAATTAATCATGGGTTCTCTTACTCCGCAAAGCGTCTTCCCGTGAGGGCTTTGACCATAAGGGGACCACTTTGGAGTTCATCCATATTTACTTCTTATCAAACATGACAAAAAAATAATGAGTCATATTTACATCAAACAATATTGGGTCCATTACCCAAACCTTTGTGCTATGGGGCATTCTTCAAGGGTTGACGTCAATGACAACCAACCTTTATCAACAAAAAATGCAACAAAGTTAATATAAAAAAGGGACATAACCTTTGAAATGTAGTATGTACATTGAATTATTCATGAAAAAATGGAGTTACCTTATCATTGAAATAGTAGGTTCAATCTAATGCTTTGTTTGCATCATTTTATACTATTTCAATTCCCAATGGTTCATCAAATGAAAACACCATAAATACCAAAATCAAGTAAGAGAAAAGGGGCTCTTAACCACCTTTCAGGTTAGATAACCACAACTCTGAATTATGTGACTAACATAAACAAAAACTCTTGAAAAACTTGCAATAATCAAAATATTCACATTGTTAATTATCTCCATTCCTTCTGATAATAATAGCTTCAATTTTTTTCAATGTAACAAGCAAAAGAAAATTCAAAAAACCTTTTCTTAAGTAAGGAAATATTTTTGAACCTGCATCATCAACCAACTTGTGGTCAACTAGGAAATCAAGTGAAAATTCTTCACATAAACCCGAATTCAGTCCACCTAAGAACATGTTGTGGTGTTATGTGGTCAATTGTTGTCCTACCTTGTGATATCTCATAGTTAATTGCATCTAGGCAATTTGGCATAGGAAAAGTATCTCAATGGGTAAGGCCAGGTGCAATTCTTGGGTTATTTTGGCAAAATAGATATCCCTCAGTCATAGTGATGACTTTAACGGTCAATACCCACATATATGGCATCCTAATTTTCTTAGGTTGATCATCAAAACATCTTAGGGGTGGCCCATGATCAATTCTTTACACAAATTGGGTTTACTTCTCTTATCCCTTTAATATCTCCTATATACTTGTTCTCTTCTTAGTGTATTTTATCATAGTATGTAT
Source organism: Picea glauca (assembly GCA_000966675.3). Lineage (NCBI taxonomy): Eukaryota > Viridiplantae > Streptophyta > Pinopsida > Pinales > Pinaceae > Picea > Picea glauca. The sequence continues at coordinate 144,221 of JZKD02S0569247.1, read as the reverse complement.
CAAATCCTTCTCATCCTTATATGGATGTATCTCTACATGTCAATTGTCTTAGGGCTTAATTAATTCTCAGTTGAATTTATAATGTTAACAATGGTAAGGTGTTAAACTCTAGCCCAAAATCTTACATGATTCCATATGATCAAAACCTATATCCATGCACTAATCCAACATGTGTTAATTCCCTTCCTCCAACCATCCATACACTCAAAGGTTGTGACCTCCATATGGCCACGAGCTGTCTTTCAGGGGGATAAGTCCTGTCCTAAATCTCTATGCAAGTGACCCCTGAATTATACCATATTTTGATGCCTATGAAGGCCTTTGATTGTCCATATTATTTTGCAACCTGAATTCGAATTAACCAGGGTACTATTTTACCATGTGAAATAAATCTCCACCCTAGATCTCTTCCTCTCCAATCAAGATCGACGATTTGTATTATTCCTAGACTTGCACATGATCTAACAACTGGGACTTAATCAGATGTTGAATCAATGTCTTATGTTACTCCATGATTTATAATGAGATCCTATAGTATCCATTCATCGATGGAGATATATGACGATGCAAATTCTCCTATGTTTGGCAGTGAGATCCTAACCTAATTTTAAATCAGACGACACTTGTAGCTTGTCCATGACTTCAATGATTCTTCTTTTGAAAATAGATAGGATCATCGATCCTTTACAGTGATCGATTATTACTAGGATCGTGTCTTGATATCGTTCATACTTGACATTCTCATAGATTCGTCCACTCGTTATATTCTTCTTCTTGACCTGCAAACATCTCAAACCCTGCAATCTCATGATTATAACAATGTAGAGATTCCTTTAACTTGTTTCCACAGAGGCATAATTCCACTTTGACAGATATTCATTAACAAATGAATCAGAGACCTTTCTCTTTAGGAAAATCTCAAAATAAATCTTCCTTCCTCTATTAATTCAATGCATGTATATTGTACATAGGTTACATAAGGTCTTGATTCCTTCTTAGACCTAGGCTACACTCGATAGGTCTTATCCTCTCTTCCTATGGATTAATCTTTATTCAATTGGCCACCTATTCTCATTTTTTCATAATTATCATTCATTTTTCCACCTTTATTTTGGTTTGATTACTCTATCAATGGAAAACCCCCCCTTGGTATGATTTCTCTTTCATTGACCAACCCTAAATTCCTTCAAGGCTTACATATTTTGTAAATGATTCTTAACCAAAATTAGTTCAGATCAACAAACTTCTCTCACAATTCCTAAGGATCCTCTAATATCCACGAACCACTTATCAAATATTACTTTTAGGATCTTATGAGATCTACTCACATGAATACCTCCCAACATACTCACACTTCTCTTGAAATTTATTCCAAAGAAGATATGGTTACAATAATTCAATCCAAATAAAACATTCTAGAATTCCTATAAAACTTAGGAAATTACAATAAAATTTCTTTAGGGAATCAACTCCCTAGAAAAATGAAACACCTCCTAGGTCTAATCAAATGTAAAATATTTTGGAGGTGGGATGTTCCTGCATCAGACTCACCAGGAAAAAAAATGTCCATGATCTCTTGATCATGAATCTTAAATTTATTGAATTCCTCTACGGTCCAAAACTTTATGTTGAATCTCTCCACATGCTTCATTGTTTTCCTACTTCCTTGTTGTTGCTGACTACAACTGTCATGGCTTCCACATCTTATGTTGTAATGCCCCACTGAATTTTCTTTGGAAGTATTGCCTTGTCACTTGTTTCATGTTGCTTCCTTGCTTCCCACTTGCTCTATGGATGTAGATATTCCTTTCCTATACATGTATTTTCTGAGACATATTCACCATCATCATCCTCATTTATTCAATTTCTATGTCCAATTTGTCCATTAGTTTGTAAATTTCTTTGTTGAAAACTTGTTGTTGTTCCCTTGGCTGAATTTGTTATTTCTTTTGTCCACTAGTTGTTGATTATTGTCTCCAATTATGCCATTGTTGATTGACATCTTCATCTTCTCTTTAAAATTAGTTTGAACTGAGTCTTCAAACCTTTTGTAGTCTTCATGTTCTACATCTTTAGTCATCCATTACTCTAGAAATATCATCTCATCCTCAAAATTCTCAAATTTTGAATGTTGAACTTGAGATCTAATTTCACCCTTAGAAAATAGTCTTGAGGCTACTTCCAACTCATGTTCATTTTCCTCTGCTAGGCCTAAAATTTCCAATTTAAATTGAAAAATAAAATTCACTTTTACCTCCTTAGATGCAATAAGAATCTCTCCTTAATGCTAGGCAATTATGAACATGTTTTCTCTTAGGTTGTACTTTCCCTTTCTGACTCAAGTTCCATCAACAAGTTTTCTAGTAGCGCTACCTCTTTATCCCACTTTGAAAGCATTGCATCAGAATGATTCTCTTCATATTACCTTTGTCTATGTTCATAAGAAAAGTCTCATTTTTTCTATGTAGCAAGAAGTTATTATAACAGTCTGTCACCAATCCCATTGCAAAAATGTGTATGCATCCTTCCTTCTTGATTGTCTTCGTGAGACACTCTTGCCTAATCCCCCATCACAATGCAATAATTATGATATTGTCTACCTGAAATGTTTTGATACATTAATTTTTCTTCCTTATTAATGTTGACAACCTCAAATGGTTCATTACCTGATATGCCTACAAACACACACAAATTTTCAATCTTAAAAACATAAGGCTCTTCAACCTCATTTGATTCCTCTATCAACATGTCCATATGATGATATGAACTCTCAAAAAATCTCATGAGACTTACTGCAAGTATTTCGTATCCATTCTCCAACCATTCTGTGAGACTCTCAATAGGTATCCTCTCAACATCATACTCTCCAAGGATATCTCCCTAATCTTGTCCACAATATTTAACTCCTCCTTCGGTCAATGACCTCAATTTAAACTCAAATCCTCTGAGTTTCTCTTCAAGGAACTACATTACTGGCCATTTCATTTTATTCACTTACCATCCATGTCTCTAGTTCCCTTTCACCTTCCTCAGTAGTATTTGTTCCATGTAACTGAGTTGGATATGTAACTCATTCATTTCTCTTTCAAGATCCTCTTGACTCGTCCTCTTCCTTATGCCATATTCCCTGACATCCTTTCTTCCTATGTTGTGGCTTCCTTTTCAACCTCTGCAATGACCACCAGTAGTCATTATCTCCATTTAATTTTTTAAAGTCATCTTGTTCACCTATGGAATACATTCAAGCATCCTCTTTCATAAAGTCTCCATACCTACTGCACCATACCATGAACATCAATATATCTCCTTTGAGCTTGATCTCTTGGTACCTATGGTTATCTCTCCTATAACCTCTTGAGAAAACTTTGCTCCTCTATACTCTGCAGTTTCCACTTCCCTTTGAGAACACTCACTTGTTCTCCTTAGTCCAATATCTATTGGATCTATCAAGGTTCTTTTCCACTGCTTGTTTTCTTCAAGAGGTCACGTTATCTCCTTATGCATTCAATAAAATCAATAGTTCTCTGCTACAACTCTCCTAGATTTTATGGCTTCTACCAAATCTCCTTTAGTCTGCTTCAACTTGCAAACAATCTCAAAGTAGATTTAATTTGAAAATAACATACAATATGTCCAAGATCTATTTATGATCTTGTTCCGTTTTGATTCACTCTCTAGAATCAACCCAATTATCCTGTCATACTTCATAATTTTGAACCTCTCTCTTTGTAAGCCTTTGTACAATACTTCTGCCTACAATATTATTTTTCATCTCCCTATTTGATCTCTTCTCAAAGTAAGAGATTATCTCTATCCATTCTTAAATGAGTAAATTAACGTTCTTTGATACCAAAATGATATCCATTCATTTAATGTATGTGCTGTGATACCAAATGGATGACCTTAACAGTCAATATCCACAGATATGGAAACTTGATTTTATTAGGTTGCTCATCAAACCCTCTTTGGGGTGTCCCAAGATCATTTCTTTACACAAACTGAGTTTTCTTCTTTGAGCCCTTTAATCTCTCTTATACACCCATTCTCTTCTTAGTGTATTTGATCATAGTATGGATTGAATCCTTCTCGTTCTTTTGTGGATGTATTTGTATGGGTCAACTGTCTCAGGGATTAATTAATTATCGGTTGTATTTATAGTATTAATAGTGGGAAGGTGCTAAAATATATCCCAAACTCTTAGATGATTCTGTATGATCAAAACCTATATCGATGTGCTAATCCAATAGGCACTAATTCCCTTCCTCCAACCATCCATATGCTTGAGGGTTGTGACCTCAATATGTACACGAGTTGTATTTCAGGGGATAAGTCTCGGTGCAAATATCTATGCGAGGGACCCCTGAATTATACCATCCGTTGATGCATGTCAAGGCCTTTGAGTGTATATATTATTTTGTGATCTGACTTTGAATTAACCAGAGTAATATTTCACCATGAGAAATAAATATTCTCCATAGATCTCTTCCTCTCCGATCAAGATCGACGATTGGTATTATTCATGTCCTTGCACATGATCTAACATTTGGGACTTAATCAGATGTTGACTCAACGATTGAGGTTACTCCAGGATTTATCATGAGATCCTATGGTCCCCATTCATTGATGGAGAAATCCTATGACACAAGTTATCCTATGTTCGACGATGATATCCTAAATCGATTTTAAATTGGGTGATGCTTGTAGATTCTCCATGAATTCAATGATTCTTTGCTTGAAACTAGATAGGATAATAGATCCTTTACAATGATCTATGATTACTAGGATCATGTATCGATCTATTTTAGACTCAAAATTCTTAGAGAGTCTTCCACTCGTGAGTTTCTTCTTCTTGACCTACAAACATCTCAAGCAATGCAATCTAATGATTATAACAATGTAGAGAGTGCTTTAAGTTGTTTCTACAGAGGAATAAATTCCAGTTTGACAGAGATTCATTAAAAAATGAAACATATACCTTTCTCTTCAGGAAAATACCGAAATAGATATTCTATCCTCTATTAATTCAATGTATGTAGAATGTACATAGGTTACATAAGGTCTTGAGGCCTTCTAAAACCTAGAATACACTCGATAGGTCTTCCCCTCTCTTCCTATGGACTAATCTCTATTCAATTGGCAACCTATTATATTTTTGGCCTAATTCTCATTCATTTCGTGTTAAGCCCTGATATTGGTTCATTACCCCTTAATTGGGGCATATTATATTAGTAATGTTATTTTATTTATGTCAACTTTAGGCCATTAGTTGTAACTATACCTCCTAGTCTCCTATATATACCAAGGAGACATTTTCATTTTGAATCATCTTGTACTTGAACATTTAAGTGGGGTAGAAGGAGGTTGCCCCCTCGAAGAGGCTTATTATCTGAAATTATCTCTTTTTCAAGGTGTTGAGTACTTTTTCTGATGTTTTTCTATGCTATATTGATATTTGGTTCTTAACATATGGTATCAGAGCTCAAGGTCTTGGGGTTTCGCTGCTCCATCTGAGACACCTTGGAAATTTTGCTATAAATTTGTTTATACAATGTTTCAGAAGGAACGAATTGGAATATATTTAGTATATGGATCAAGGTATGTTGGGTTCAAAATTCATCTCCTGAGGCCTTATACTTTCGAAGATACAACCTGTACAAGATAGGGTTCTGGAATCATTCTAAACTGAGTCATTGTGGAATTTTCTCTATAAATTTTTTTATGTAATGTTTCAAACCATGAACTACAGAGGATATTTACAGAAATTAGTAAAGCATCTATGGTAAAAATTTCAGCTTCTGGGTCATCTTAAATTTGTAGATACACCCTGTGTAAGATAGGGTATCTGACTAGTTCTATTGACTAGTCTCAAGAAGGTGTTCCTGGTAAAACAATCATAAATTCTCCCTAGAGTATAAGAATTGAGTGGGACTGGTTTCATTGGATCATGGATAGATTGTAGTATTTTTGGTGTGAGTTTCAGAATTTTATATCAATTATTTTGTGCGGGGCACGCTATACAAGTGAGATATCCTGGGAAGACCAAAAATCAGCAAGTTGTGGGGAAGTTACCATAAATTCTACTTGGCAAATCCAATTTTGATAAGACCTATGGTGTTTCATAGAAGAAATATCAGAGAACTACATAAAATAAAGTTTCATACCCAGAAGGGCTGAAACTTGGGAGATACAAAAGAAGAAATATTGTCTAGCAGAACCACCTCAAAATCAAGTTTCAAAAGTGATACTTGACCAACATGCCACCCAAAAAGGGAACTTCTACACCAAATAAGACTCCAGACAATCCTACTCGGAATCTTGATGAAGGTGAATAAATGTGTAGGGACATAAATGATTTACAAAATAATATAGTAACAAAAGATGAACTATAAGAGATGATGGAGGGTTTAAAAGGGAATATCATGGAAGTATTGAAAAATTTTGTAACAGAGAAGACACCTAAAAGTGAAAATGCATCCCATGAAATTCACGATGAGGACACAAGGAAGGTGAATCAAGAATGGAGAAACTCCAACTTTGTTTTGAAGAACAACCACGTTCCTAAGATTGATATGAGGAAGTTTGATGGCAAGGACCCAATCACATGGATACTTTAGATGGAGCAATTCTTTGATCGCCATAATGTACCACATACACAAAAGGTATGAATTGCTTCTTTATATTTAGAACCTAATCAATTTGTATGGTATCGATGGATTTGTTCTTGAAAATCACTCGTCACTTAGACAATTTTCATGGAAGAAATGATAGCACACTACGAGGATACAAGGAGCAATACCTTCTTTATCCAATTGATAAATCTCAAGCAAGAGGGTTCAGTTACCGAGCACATTGAGAAATTCCAAAGATTGAATATAAAGATAACTGATATTCCAGATGAGCACTTGATTGATGTATTCATAGGAACTTTAAAAGACAACATTCAACATGAGGTTTTCCTTTGCGAACCCAAATCATTGGAGAATGCATTTAAGGTGGAAATAAATGTTGAAAGTAAAAATATGGCTATGGCCACTAGAAGGACCAATCCTAACATCTATAGAGAGAACAATGCTCCTTCTTCTAAAAAACCTCAACCTACAAGGTTGAAACCTCAATAATTGGAGGAAAGAAAAGAAAAAGGTTTAT
>JZKD02S0569247.1:94579-133202 GCA_000966675.3 Picea glauca | reverse complement strand
CTCTTATTTATACTCTCCAAGTAGCTTCCTTAAAAACATCTTCTAGGTCACTTAGCCCACTTTCCTTATTTTAGGGTTAACCCACTTCTAATTTCTCCATTAAATTTATTATTGAGATAATTTATTTTATATTCACTTTGAATTATAATACACTCATCACTTCACTTTGTTATTTACCTTTTAAAACTTCTTAAACCACTTTGACTACTTTGAACTTTTGGGGCTTCTAGATGACATACAAGGGTCCTCCAACTTCATAAGGCCATAACTGTCAAAACGTGAGGAGTTATGTGACATTCCACATACGACCTGAAATGGAATGACATGTACTATCCATATAGAATATTATTACTTTAAAATATAGAAAAAATCATACTGTTATCCATCAAACAAACTTGGGTCCATTACCCAAACCTGGGTTCTCCAACTTCACATGGTCATAACTCTCTAACCGTGAGGAGTTATGTGACGTTATACATACCACCGAAAATGGCATGACAAGAAATATCCATATAGTATAGTTTCCCTGACAAATTCACTATCCTTCATCTCATTATTCCATAATTAAGAAATGGTTCTCTTACTCTGCAAAGCATATTCCCGTGAGGGCTTTCACCATAAGGGGACCACTTTGGAGTTCATCCATATTTACTTCTTATCAACCATGACAAAACAATAATGAGACATATTTACATAAAAAAATATTGGGTCCATTACCCAAACCTTTGTTCTATGGGGATTTATTCAAGGGTTGACATCAATGACAACCAACCTTAATCAACAATCTCCCCCTTTGGCATTGATGGAAACAGTCTAATGCAATACTGAAATCATATCACTCATGCTCCCCCTGGAACCATGCCTTTGTCCTCTACATGTGATAAATCTCTCCCCCTTTGTCATCAATGACAAAAGTATCTTTCCATCTGAGGCTTCTCCCCCTAACTGAACTGTCCTTTTATGGTGCTTCCTTGTGTACATCTAAGACATATAAGATAAGCATTCAAAAGGAATTCAAAAAACATTCATTTTGGAGTAGAAATAACTCCAAGTCTTTGGCGAAGATATTCAAAGGCTTCCTGTGGAAGTGTTTTTGTAAATATGTATGTCACTTGTTCTTTTCTACCCACATACTCAACTCTGATGTTCTTTTCTGCAACCTATTCGCATAGAAAGTGTTACTTTATTCGAATGTGCTTCGTATTGGAGTGCATCACCGGGTTTTTTGGGATACTGATGGCACTTGTATTATCACAATATATTGGAATGGGCTAATCATACTCAACCTGTATATCTGTCAAAGTTTGTTTCATCCAAAGAACTTGTGTACAACATGATGTTGTTGCAATATACTCTGCCTCGGCTGTAGATAGAGACATTGATGATTTTTTCTTTCTTAGCCATGATACTAAACACTTACCCAAGTAGAAATTTGCTCCACTGGTGCTTTGTCGACCATCAATATAATGTGCCCAATCTACATATGTGTAGGAAATAAGTGATATATCCTTTCCTTTTGGATACCATAATCCAAACTCTTATGTTCCTTTGAGATATTTGAAAATCTTCTTCATTGCTAATACATGTGATTCCTTTGGTGTTGCTTGAAATCGTGCCACCTATCCAACTATCTACATTACATCTAGTCTGGATGTTGTCACATATAGTAAGATACCAATCATTGACCTGTATTTCCTCTGGTCTGTAGAGTTTGAATCATTATCTTTGCTCAACTTGCAACTAGTTTGCATAGCAGTGGTAATTGGTTTGCAATCTTCCATTCCAAACCTCTTTAGCATTTCTCTGATATACTTAGTTTGAAAAATAAAAATTTCTTGGTTTCTTTGGCATATATGAAGACCAAAAAAAAGGATAGTCCTCCAAGTAATGACATTTCAAATTCATTCTGCATATCCTTTTCAAATTTCTATCTTAACATGTCATTAGTACTTCCAAAACAATATCATCAACATAAATTTTAATTAATAAAATATTACCTTGAGTTACCTTGATGTAGAGGTTGTTGTCTGTGCTTCCTTTACATAGTTCATAGGGAGTTTTGTCATTGTTGTTTCTGATCATTACTCTATTTTGAATGTGAACTGATGTATGCACTACATGTATCCAAAAAATATCTGCAATTTGGAATCCATTAGCATTGTTCGAGCCATTTCCTATGTAATTATCATCCATTATGATAATGCTCATTTTTCTTTGAATCACTCTCTGAACCAATTTATGAATCCATTCTGTTGTCCACTATCATATATCTATCCAAACCTAATAAGTGTTCTTACAAATCCATCTCTGTCCATACTGTCCAAGACTCTACTTGTGCAACTGTCCATAATGATGACCCATTTATCACTATACTATCATGAAGCCTTGATCAATCTATCAAACTATACTTCTACTAACTGATTGTTCTATATCTGTCTTCTCAAACTCTGCAAGTTGCTCGAAGGATGGTTCTTTGGTCTGTCACAACTATCACATAGACTCCCTCTGTCTAATATTCATATTACTTGGGAGTCTCTAAGCCGGATGACTCAGAACAATTCCTGCTCTAATGTGTATTCATCATCATCTTCATTAGTAGATTCATCATCATCTTCATTGGTAGATTCATTATCTCTCTGAGCTCTAACTTCTTTCTTTCTATCTGTGGATTCATCTTTCACTACAATGCCTGAAATTACAATCTCTTGAACTCGTTCCTTATTTACTTGCCCTTCCTTTCTTTCAGTTATTTTCCAAACCTTTCTGTATCTGACACCTTTTCTTTTCTCTGTAGAATTTTCTTCATCTCGTTTTATTTCCAATCTTGCGATCTCTGGTACCTAGTCTTTGTTCACATGTTCTTCCTATTTTCTTACCCATATTTTATTATATCTAATATCAGTATTCTCTTTCATGGAAGTATCGATCATGCTTCTACAATCACTCGATATGACATTTGTAACACTCATGTTTACATGCGATCACATAGGAATGGTCTGCTTGAACATTTCTTTTATAATCCCTGCAATTTGCAATCTTATGTCCAAAGTTAGTACAATAAAAACAATGACCATAAAATAAATTTTCATACCTAGGAGTGAATGATCTTCTTTGCGGCGTAGTCCTTCTGAATTTTTTCCTTGACTGATCATGTTCATGATTGACGCTTCTTTGTGGCTTGAACATGTATGGTATTCTTGAAGATGTATCTTCAATAGTTTTCTTATATTCCGGTTGACCATGATTCCTTCCCTTGAATACTTATGAATAACTCTTTCTATTTTATTCATTCTTCTTTTCTAGCAACGTAGAGTGCTTCTCTTCATTCTCTAAAACTAATGTGGATTTTTCTGTCTCTTCAACGTTCTTGTTGAGTTTGATGATTTTGACTCTTAGTGTGACAATTTGTTGGCAGGGAATTCACATTTTTTTTATGATCCTGTAAGATGCCTACACCTATGTCTTGCAAGTATCAAGTTTTCTCTGCAATTTTCAAATAAACGACATTTTCATTCCTTGTGACATTTACACACTTGTTTTCGTTTTGTTTTCACGACTGTAAGCGTGAAAACTTCTCCTCTCGAAGTCGTTTTTCGATCATTATCCGAACTGTCAATATCTCTTTTGTCATTATGCCTATTGTGCTTACCTTTTATTGATCATTATACAACTGGAAAGATCCTCTAATCGGTTCTCATACTTCGATTGATTGTGTAACTTGGTTTTATTGAGTTTGTAAGGCATTTAGCCTTTGGATTTGCACTTTATATGACTTGCCTGATCATTGATTATATGAAAATGAATAGGGGTTATGATTAATTTTTATATATATGTATATGATATAATCCTTATGTTAATATTTTTATAACTTTTGGCTTGTCAACTACATGAATACTGTTTGTCACCTTGGTTAAACTTTTGATTATATACATTGGCGCATAGTTGATTTTGGGTTTTGATTTATATGTCGAATGTTTGAGCACTATGGCATAACGTTTACGTGCACTGGTATACAGATTTGATTTCATTAGTTGGGCACATGACTCAATGGTTGAACTACTATTATGGAGTGAACAACTATGAAAATCGACGGTTGTACTTGGATAATCAATATTTTGCATGGCAGACTCCACCACCTTCGCATGCTCACATTTATGCTTATCCCTTTTGCTCATTCATTGTTGTTGTCTTGGGTAGCTCTGCTCCTGTGTGTGTTGGTGAATCCAAACCCTTCCCCTACCATGTATTCGGCTCCATGGCACCAGTCGTGCGATTTGAGCCCAATGGCAATCAAGCCCTGTTAATGTTTGATAGTGCCCGCCAGGATTTGGAAGACAGTGGATGGCTTACCTTCGTGAAACGATTTGAGGGTTTTAACCTTTGTGTAGCACAACAGTTTGCCATGACCTTTGATGGTTGTCGAGCCAAGGTAGGCGACATACAGTTATAGATTGATGAACAGTTTATCAGCTCAGCTACGGGGTTACCTACTTCGGGACAATGTTGGTTTAAGAATTGCAAGGTCGAGGAAGTGCATGGCCATTGTTGTTTCTATCACGTGAAGTCACCTCTTGTGACAGAGGTATGCCCGTATCTATGCTCAAACCACGTTGGCACGATTTATTAATGCTAGTCAAGCAGTTCGTGACCTGTGAAGGTCGATACGAACTTGTGTTCCTTTACCACCTGCATCTGCTGATGATTTTTATAGGGTATCCTCTAAACATGCCTTTTTACTTTCATCAGAGCCTGTATAAAATGTCGAAAAAATTTAAGAGGCACAAGGCTGACAACAGCCTGTTCCACCATGGGCTTATTAAGCTCATCGTTGTTTATCATTTGAATTTGCATGTTGATAATTGGAAGGCTTTCATCACCCGTAATGGCTTTGAATACACCGACTCTGTACAGGTTGATAAACCTGCGATAATTGAAACCAAGCCCGAACCGCCTGTACCCTTACATCTCCTACTTCCTAAACCCTCAGCCGACCCTCCTATTGACTTACCCGACACTATAACTAAGAGTGCAGAGGCCATTAAAAATCCTATGAGCAAAAATCCCAAGGAAAACCTTACTGCTAATGCGAAAGGGAAAAGGAATACCCAACTCATTTCGAGAATGGCCAGAAACAAACCAAAACCCTCTGTCGAATCTAACCCTATCATCCTAAGTGAGGATTTTGATTCTAATATTGAGCATTTTCTGGCCAGCGAGTACCCCTACTTGCAGGGTTTATGTCCTAAGCCCCCTTATGATTTTGTATCAAACCTACCGCCCTGCCTAAAGGACGACCCTAACTACTCGGATATTAAATTACCTCGTGAAACCCTCAGTCATTCGTCCAAACCCTAGAAACCCACACAGTCACCCTGTGACCAATTCAATTCATGGTTAGAATGATATTATATTGATGTTCCGATACTCCAATCAAAGATTCAATCATTGGAAGACCAGATTGCAGTGCTAACCAGTCAAAAAGCCAAGCTCCAAGCGACAGATAAAAAGAAAAAAACAACCGGCTCTATCCTGTTCAAAAACATGGAATCAGCCACGGCTGTTGTAAATTCCAAGATGGCATAATCAAGCAGCCTCGTCACTACACAAGTATGGTTTTGACATTGTTTTGTTTTGTAAATAATCTAGGTTGATATAATGATTTGAATTCAGTTTTTAAATAGTTCTATTTACATCCTAAATAACTCTGTTATAATGCGTACATTCTATATATAGCTTTGCTTTGAATAAAAAGAAATTTTGATCCGATATATGATCTGATCATTCCCAGTATAGCAATCGATAGATTTTGATTAGATTTCAGTGGTCCTCGTTTGAATTTGATTGATTGGTTTGCCTTATTAATAGTGTGTCTTCGACTGGATTGGTTTGTATCCGATTTGAAAAGGAAATTTTTCATACTCAGTTTAGAACACAATCATGTTCGGATTTGATTTTGTTATGATCTATATGCTATGGTTGGTAAACGATTTGATTGATTTTGGTTGTTACGATATGATCTGTCTTACAATTTTCAAAATTGAGATATTCCTCTGTTTGATTTTAATTTGGGAAATGAACTACTCTATTTTTATAAAAACAATATATTCATTAAGTCTGTACAGGTGTGCCCAAATCATGGAATGGATTCAATTCATGACAACTATACTAAACCCCAACCAATTGATTCGTTTGATTGGAACAATTTCGTTTTGATCAAAGTCGATCAACCCTATTTGCCCAATTGGCCATAACAAATTATGAATTCTATTGCCAATCAATCAAGCATGTTATGATCTTATTTTAAATTGATTTTCGAGCCGAGTTTGAATTGATCTATTCATGGCATGAACCGTTTTCTGTTTCAACACAGTCATAACGATTGGAATGATCTTGTCGAATTCATATTTCCTATTGACAAGGCAGCGTAATAGTTTCTTGCCATTTGTTTTGATTATAATTGATTTCATAACTGTTGGATTCGATTGGTTTTGAAACAAATTGATTGACTGTGTTATTTTTACCAAATCTGGTTACGATTCATTTGATGAAATGATCTTGGTCAAGGTCAATCATTTTATAAAAACAAATGATCGGATATCTATAACGAACTATGTTTGATTAATCCTGTCACGATTTTGTTATGAGTCAGTTATGGTTTGAATTCACTCATAGCCTAAATCGCTTGCTATACAATTATCGTGATTTGAAAATAATCTTGTTCGATTTGATTATTTCTCCTGTTGATAAGACAAGTATAACAAAGTGTTTGTGATTTGTTTTGTTTTCAATTGAATATCAAAACGATCTCATAACTGATGGATTCGATTTGTTGAGAAACGATTATGATGTTGTTCCATATGATTTCATTTACCTGACTTATGACAATAACCGAAACAGAGTATTCCTATCTCTGTATTTGGTTAAATGATGTGGATCTTGTTTGAGTTCATAATGGAATAACGATTTCAATTTATGATTCATTCTCAAATAATTATTGGATGATAATTGAATTAAATCTCCTTAAAAAAAATTCAATTAAAGGATTCTGTAGCTAGTCTACAGAATTAATTTTTCTATCATTCATTAATAAAAGATCCTTCTAATTTGTTCATTTTTTGTCCTTTTCAGGTGAATTCGAATTGCATGGGATTTGATGGACAGTTTAGAGGATATTTGGATGTTTTAGTTTTATTTTAGTTTCCTAGTTTAGACAACTTTGGGATATCTCCCAGATTTCATGCAAATAGTTTTATAACTTCCACAGGGAGGTTTTACCCTATGGAAAAACCTTTAAATACTTATTATTTTTTGTAATAAGGATCATTCTCGCTTGTGGGAGAACCAAAATTATGGATATCTAATAGATACTGAGACAAAAGTTGATGTTCTTCTACAACTTTCGCTTTTCATAATATCAATATTTTGTTTCATGTTTATGTTATCAGTTTGCATTTGATTAATGACTACTTTAGCTATCTTAGTCTTCTGCAAATGATATGAATTAATTAAACATGATCCATATTTTATTTCTTCCAATATTTAAAAACATAACAATTACTTGATTCAATTTATGAATGACAGATTTCTCTTCTTCATCAAGTGGATTATTCTGTATAAGTCTTTGCATAACAGGTTTACCTAATTGTTGAGATTTATAAATCATATAATTTTTATGATTTTTTATGTCTTGTTTGTCCTGTAAACAAACTCAAAGAGAATCACAACTATCGCTTACGAGAAGCTTCTGGATTATTCGGTGCGAGTTTCCTTCCTCCGATCTGCTGGTATAGTCATCATACACAGGACAAATCTGGAGCGTATTTCCAGGTTAGTTTGTCATTATTTTTGTTGATTTGATTAGATATATTTGTAGTTCAGGTCAGTGATTTAGTCTAGCATAGCTTTCTGTTTTATTTCTTGTTCATAAAACTATAAAAATTTAAAAAAATATCTTTTGCTGTCATAGGGAAGAATCCAAATGAGTTTTTTAGGTTTTAATTAAATCTGTAAATTGTCAATATTGTACATTTTGTGAATAAGTTATATTGCAGTTAGTAGTTAGTATAGTAATAATTAGTAATAGTTAGTTTAGTTTAGTTTGTTTTAATAATTAGTTTTAGTTTAGTTTGTTTAGTAGTTAGTTTTAATTAGATTAGTTTATTAGTTAGTTTTATTTATTGTTAGTTAGTTTAGTTTGTTTTATTTAGTTTTAGTTAGATTACTTAGTTTATATTAGTTTTCTTTTGTTTTCTTAGGACCTTAGATCGGATAATGGAGCCGCTAAACCCGTTAGGGTGGTTCATTCCAAATGGATTGGGTTATTAGACAACCCCGGACCGGTTCCACTCTCTCAGTTGACAGACGGTCGATTTCGCCCGTCAACACAATTTCTTCTTAAAATTCTCAACCTCTTCTTATTTCTTCATTATTCGAGACTTCATGACCTCTTTTGTTCTCTTTGCTTCTTCAAGTTGGATTTTCAATGTAATTATTTCTTCTTCCAATCTTTTATCTTCTTGACCAAACTCTTTCTCAAGTTCATTTAAGTCATTGGTTCTTTCCTTGAGATTATCCATCAATATATTTTCTCTATTTTCTGCTTCTTCCTTTTATGCCGCTATATTGGATTATAAACATTTCTTTTGATATTCTATAGTTTCTTCAATTCTTGTGGCCTCTTCTAGTTGAGATCTTAAATTCTTGATGACCTATTGATCCATTTCAGGACCTTGAACACTTTTCTTTTGCTTCATCAATTCTTTCTTGGATGGCTTGTTTTCTTCTCTTTCTTTCCTTAGATATTTAATTGCACTGATCAATTTTTCTTTATAATCAACTTCTACTTCATCATACTATTCCTCTTCTGAATCTGTCTGACATGATGAGAATATTTCTTCTTCTTTTGTATCTGCATCTTCTTTGGCATTTTCTGAATCTGCGATGGGTGAAGAATATATGTCATGTAACTTATCCCATATTTCTTTGGTTGATGAACATTTACCAACCTTTTCTCTTACCAGTTTAGGTAATCGTTCCTAGATGAAATCCATTTCTATTTTGTTATTCTTCTTCAATTCCTTCTTGGTTGCAGTCTTTGCCCATTTTGAACTATCATATCCTGTAACAACTGGTAGCCAAATAAAATGTCCCTGTGCCTGTAAAAATACTTTAGTGCTTCTACTCCACATCTCTTACTTAAAACCATTCTGACCATTAAAGATTGGTACTCCATTTTTAGAATAATCCATGATCTCCTTCCAATGGTTAAATTGATTCCTAAAGGAGCCTCACTCCGATACCAATTGTTGAATTACTGAGATGGGGGGTGAATTAGTAATAGAGAAATTTAATCCTTTTTAACCATATAATCCAAGTGTTATATCAATGTAACATTATCATCCAATAACTGCAGATTAAATAAAAAATGAACAAATGAATAGTCATACACATACACAGTACACCAGTGTTTTACATGGAAACCCAAAGTGAGAGAAAACCACATTTTTTTTTTCTTATATGTCTTGAAGAATTACATTCATTGGAAGCACCAACTTCCTTTGTTTTCCAGGTGCAACTAGAAGGAGGCTCCAACCCCCTAGTTTCTTACGCTACAACCTGAGGGAAGATCCAACTCCCTAACTCTCTGGCTACAACCAGAAGGAGGTTACAACCCCCTATGTTCTTCGGTTACAATTGGAAGGTGGCTACAACCACCTATCCTTGCCCCGTCTAACTTCCCTAAAGTAGAAGTAGAATGATGGAACCACTGTCACACTATCACTATGAGATATACTGCTGTAAACCTGTACCAATCAACCTGTACCAAACAACATGTACCATAAATCAACTTGTACCTTAACCTGTAATCAACATGTACCATAAACAAGTGCATCAACCATGCACCAACCTGTACCAACCAACCTGTAATCAACTTGGAGCATAAACAAGTGCATGAAACATGCACCAACCTATACCTCAACCTGTACCATGAACAAGTGCATCAACCATGCACCAAGCCTATACAAATAACCTATCAGAACAAATTGTCCAAACAGCCTATCACAACAGCCTGTCTCATCAATTTTATCAACCAAATCAGATCTACTCACCAATATCAATCACCAAGACAACTCTCAAAGATGTGCATCGACCAATTATAACAAAACAACTGATAATCATCACCAAGATCAATATGTGCTTCTAATAATACAAGTATGCTACATCATTCATAAACCATGTGTCAACAATACTATTAACAAGTGCCTCCAACCATGTACCAAGTATGTACCAATCATGTATCAAATACTCATCAACTATGAATCATCAATATGTACCAACATCATTAACTATACACCTCATGTATGTGCCAACTCATCAACTACTTGTCTCAACCATGTACTCAACATGTACCTCAACCAAAAGCCCTCATAAATTTCATCATCCAAATCTGATTTGTAGCTCTATAATAGACCTGGTGTATATGATCACATTCTTGCAAACCTTCCTTAAATTTAACAAAAAGAGACTATCATTTTCATCAAACTTTTATTTAGTCTCACATGCCTAGATTTAGATTAGTCAACAACCCTAACTTGAAGTAATCATAACTTTGAACCTATAATATATAAAGATATGAAACTGATACACAATGTTCTTAAGTGTGTTTTATGCAATTACTCTAGGTTTCACTACTTGGAACCTCTCAGAAAAGGATTTATAGAAAAAATGACATACCTTGTTGAATTCTGGCTTATTCTAGAGAGCGACCTTGTAGAGCACCTTGTAGAGCATGCACCGCACGAAATATTCATTGAATTGATATGAAACTGTTACAAAACATACTAAATATTGTACCCTAACCAAAACATTTGGTCTCACTGAATGTGGATTTGTTATGATGAATTTATGATGTTTTTACCCGAAACACTGGTTTTTGACTAGTTTCAGGACTAGCCACAAAACCTATTTTCCACGGAGTGTAAATCCCAAAATACAATGATCCACAAGAGGAATTTTTTACCACATATACTTGGGTATTTTTTCTCAATGGAATAGCAATTTCACAGTCTGAATCATTATAGAAAAAAAACTTATAGTGAAAATGGTGAGATGACCTGTAAATAACATACCTTAGAAAGCACCATAAAAATTTTTTATCCTTCCTTGCATTTTGGCCTTCTTTTCTTCACCTTCCCTCATAAATTCGGATTATATATCCTTGGTTACCTAATACACCTATAGATATTAAATATGCTCAAATGTAATTAAAATGAGAGAGCCTTGCCTCTTATTTATACTCTCCAAGTAGCTTCCTTAAAAACATCTTCTAGATCACTTAACCCACTTTCCTTATTTTAAGGTTAACCCACTTCTAATTTCTCCATTAAATTTATTATTGAAATAATTTATTTTGTATTTACTTTGAATTATAATACACTCTTCACTTCACTTTATTATTTACCTTTTAAAATATCTTAAACCACTTTGACTACCTTGACCTTTTGGGGCTTCTAGATGACATATGAGGGTCCTCCAACTTCGTAAGGCCATAACTCTCAAACCATGAGGATTTATGTGACATTCCACATACCACTAGAAATGGAATGACATGTAATATCCATATAGAATAGTATTACCTTAAAATATAGCATAAATAATACCGTTATCCATCAAACAAACTTGGGTCCATTACCCAAACCTGGGTTCTCCAACTTCACATGGTCATAACTCTTTATGTGACGTTCTACATACCACTAGAAATGGCATGACAAGCACTATCCATATAGGATAGTTTACCTAAAACATTCACTGTCCTTCATCTCATTATTCCACAATTAAGCATGGGTTCTCTTACTCTGCAAAGCGTCTTCCTATGAGGGCTTTCACCATAAGGGGACCACTTTGGATTTCATCCATATTTACTTCTTATCAACCATGAAAAAACAATAATGATTAATATTTATATCAAACAATCTTGGGTCCATTACCCAAACCTTTGTGCTACTGTGCTTTCTTCAAGGGTTGACATCAATAAAAACCAACCTTAATCAACACTTTGAACACAGTGGAGGTGCGTTGGGTGCACAGGTCAATGAATTCCCTAGCAGACAGTCTCACCAACAAGGGGGTCAGAAAGGAAGGCCTAGAACTAGACAATACCTGTATCAACATTCCGAGTGGAAACATTAGAACATATTGCATCCATCTGGTGGTAAAAGATCATGTAGGAAGCTTAAAAATTGAAGGTCACATCGAGAAGGTCATCACAAGGCCTCTCTCTAGGAATGCGGGACCCAGGCACGATATGATTTCCTAACACTATGCCACCAATTACCATGCAATCTCACCAGAAGAAGTAGGAGGGTGACCAAAATCAAGGCCAATACGACAGTAATAGTTGTAAGGAAAGCACGAGGGAAAGGTCTGGCATCAAGCCACATGCAACAAGTGACGTAAGGTACTAGAGGTTGGTGTTAACCAGGATTGATCCACCATGCCCAAGTACAGGTACAGAGAATAACACAATCGGTTCACAAGTGAGAAAGGGAAGTGACCGCATAGGGTTAAAGGACAAATCATCATGATCATATGAGAATTAACAAGAAAAATGGACGGAAGCGCTCACTGTCCTGGGAAAATGATGATTGGAAGGATGAGTTCGCAATGGGTGAAGGTCAATAAGAAGAGAGATAGTAGGAATAGACACAAAAAAAAGGAGCGCACCAATAGGGTTTATCGCAACTTTGAGGGCAGGGAAAGTAACAATACCTGTGAAGTGAGGTACAGGCTGAGTAATAAGAACAAGAGCTGCGATAGGCAAAGTGGGATGGCACAGCTGAAGGAAACACACAGGAAGAGGAACCCCCTTGGGAAGGAAGTCCTAAATAGTTCATGGTGGGTAACAAGAATGGATTAGGCAGCAAAATTTGTGGAGGGAACCTTCCAAATGATGGTTGTGCCGAAGGAAAAGACGGCCATCACCTGGTGGAAAAAGGAATTAAATTACAAGCACAAAGGTAAAGCGTGGGATGCATTGGCACAAGAAGCAGACTGGGTAGTTGATATGGGGGCCATGCAACCAAGGGGAACCCTCTACCATAAAATGGTGGAGATGGCTTGGCTAACCAAGATGATGATTGGGAAAGTGAGTTCAGAAATGGAAGAAGTCAGACACGAGGATAATAGGGAAAATAATAAAATGTTGGACGAGATCCTATGTTGCCTCACCAGTCTAGAAACTATTAAAAAACTATTAGTAGAGGTGAAGAAGGACCAAAAATGCAATCTGGAGTGATTGGAAGCTCAGTTCCACCTCTACCTATGCTATGCCCATCACATGGACATCATGTTGGTCGATGGACACAGTGAGTCAACCCAAATCAAGAAGAATCACATGATATCCCAGAAGGAAGATAACAAGAGCTAGGAGGATGGTGGGAAGAAGCACCCCTAGGTGCTGAAACACTTCATAGTCCCAGATTAGTGAATTGATAGTCCATTGGTAGTACTTCTGGACATTTTTAGGTTAGCTCAGACCTACTACACACTATGGTTTAGTGGGATTTTTCAGTTTCTTGTTTCATGTCTGTGTTTTTTTCTCAAACTGGGTAGGTTTGGTCGAGTTTCCCTTGGTGGCATACCAATACCACCCCTTGTAAATATTAAATCATGCAAATTGGGACCCCCTAGTCTAGTTTCCTTATAGGAAGACCAGGATCCCCTTTTTTGTATCATAATATTTTCCAGTAATACAACTTCCTACGCTCACTTACAAAAAAGAAAATACATCAAGCCACACCAGTCTAGAGAAAATGTGGGTAGTAATAGAAAAGTGTCTACGGCATGATATGGCTCGGGCCAAATGAGTTAGCTTCACGGGTTTGCATGTTTTAGAGCTTGCAGAGGTCAATGATGGAGGTCATGGCTCATCTTGTGAGTGTGTGCGTGCATGGGAAGGGTGGCAATAATGATGAGTGAACCCCCACAATGACATATTTTCCACCCTAAAACTGCATGCGCCCGGGTTGACACATGGATCTCTTGGGAGATCATTCCTCTCCACTTGGACTTTGTTCCTTTCCCCAAAGGAACTTAGGATAACATGGTTTATTTCCCAAACCTTAGTATTTTTAGGAAGATGTATTATAATATCCCCTTGGCAATAATACTTCTAGCTTAACCCTTTTTCCCATCCTCTCATCCCCATTCTTTTCCCTACCCAGTGGATCTTAGTCCCCCATAAATATTTTTTCGTGGTCGATCTACACACAATGATGTAATTATATTAATGATGTGATTATTTACATATATAAAATCAATCTCCCTAACCTTCAACATCTAGGCTCTCCAACATGATAAACACATAATCCTCCTAGCTTCTAACACTTGGTTCACCAGCCTATAAACATCATTACAATTCAGCAGGGGCTCGACCTTGGGGTATTACAATCCCTTCCTCTTATTTTTTTACTGTCCTCAATGCAACTTATTTACATAATATCAACAAGATTTTCAAAATATTCAAAAAGATTTGGGTATTCTTCCCGCATAACATCTTAATTCTCCCAATTTGTGTCCTCGGGACCATACCAAGTCCATTGTACCTTTACAAGCCCTAGGGATCGATTCTAGAGCTGTTTGATTTTTCGGTCTAGAATACATGCCAAATGCACTTGAAAAGTGTTTCTTTGCTCCACCTGAATCACATTCCAATCAATAACATGATTAACATCATGTATATATTTCTTGAGCAATGATACATGGAATACATTATGAATAATCATAGATGCAGATAATGAAAGCATGTAAGCTACTAGTCCAATCCCCTCCAGGATTTCAAACAACCCACAATATCTGGCTTCCAACTTGGACCAATTTCCCAACTTCAGGGAAATTTTGTTGGCCTTCACCTTCAAGAAAACATGATCACCCACTTTAAACTCCCTGTGAGTTATTCCCTTGTCAACATAGTTTTTCTTTGTTTCTTGGGAAACCTTTAAATTTGGTTTTATCTTTGGCATCTTCTCTTCTATTTCCCTGAGCAACTTTGGCCCAACTACTACTCTATCTATTGGGTTGTCCCAGCTTACTGGTGTGTTGCACTTTCTTCCATAAAGTGTCTCAAATGCGCTCATCTTCAGTGATGCTTGGTACCCATTTTTGTAGTAAAATTCTACCAAGTGTAGATAATCCTCCCACTTTGATGGTTTGTCCATCACATACATTATTATCATATCCTCTATCACTGAGTTCACCCTTCCTATTTATCCATCATACTCAGGATGATAAGTTGTGCCATAGTTCATATTTGGTCCAAACCCTTTGAATAATCCCTTCCAGAACTTTGAGGTAAACTTTGGGTCTCTATTAAACACAATTGTCTTGGGTATGCCATGCAATCATGCTATTCTCTCATATAAATACCAACATTGGTTGTCTTGTGAGTAACCTTCGTAGAAATGAAATGGACATCTCTAGTAAGCTTGTTCACCACCACCATGATAACATCATGTTGCTTGCTTGTTCTGGGAAATTTGGTGATGAAAGCCATTGTCACCACTTCCCACTTCCACTCAAGAATGGAAAATGGCTACAACAACCTAGGGGGGTGTCTATGATCAACCTTGACCTTTTGACACTTCAAAAATTTAGCAATGTACTTAACAATCTTCTTCTTCATTCATGACCAATAGTATTGGCTCTTGACTGTTGCAATTGTTTTTTGATATCTTGGGTGTCCAACATAAGGTACATTATGAATCTCATTCAAAATCTTACTCCTGAATTCATGAGAATTGGGTACATAAATTTTGTTCCTATACAAGAAAATTCCATCATTTCCCAATTTATATTCTTCAACTTTCTACTGCATTTTACCTTTCTATAATTTTGTTACCAACTCTATGTACTGCAAATCTACTTTTGTAGCCTCTGAAAATTTTCCTTTAATATAAGTTTGATACATGTTAATGGTTGTAGCATGCAGTTCATGCACTCTCCTACTAAGTGCATAAACCAATTTGTTTTGTTTTCCTTTTATGTGCCTAATATCAAAATCATAGTCACATAGGAATTCCAACCTTCTACTCTGCCTAGCATTCAAAGTTCATTGATCAAACAAATATTTCAGACTATTATTGTTTGTCCTCAACTCAAACCTCTTTCCCATGAGGTAGTGCCTCCACTTCTTAAAGGTATGTAGTATGGATTCCAACTCCAAATCATGAGTGGCATAGATCCTTTCATGCTCTTTCAATTTTCTGGATTCAAAACATATCACAAACCCATTCTGACTAAGGACTCCACCAAGTCCTTTGCATGGATCTGTGCAAACCACAAAATCTTCATTCAGAACAAAAATCCTCAGAATTGGAGCGTTGGTTAACAACTTCTTCAATTGTTGGAAGCTATTTTCAAATTCTATTGTCCATTGAAACTTCACCCCCTTCCTTTGTAAGAAAGTGATTGGGTGAGAAATTTTTGAAAACCCTACAATGAATATTTAGTAGTATCCAACTAGAACCATGAAGGATCTAACTTCAATCACATTCTTAGGTGTTGTCCACCCTTTAATGGCCTCAATATTTTCGTGGTCCACCACTATCTATTCTTCGGATATGATATTCCAAAAATAGTGAATTCAGTTTTGACAATATGAGCACTTGCTCAATTTGGCAAACAACTCCTACTCTCTTAACACTTGTAACACCATCCTCAAATTATGTTCATGTTCTTATTATGACTTGGAATATACAAGGTATGGTCATTATGAGTTCACAGTGGTGTCATTTGGGTTATCAAATGCACCGATTGTTTTCATGTGCTTAATGAATGGTGCTTTCTGAGAATATTTATTCAAGTTTTTCATTGTCTTTTTGAATGACAACCCAACCTTCCTAGGGCGAGGGCATGATACCAAAAATCTTTACTCTATTCAAACTCTGACACACACACACACACACACACACACACACACAGATATATAATGAAAATTTAACAGATATAGACATTCTACTCATACACAGATTCATGCAGAAATGACAATAAACACTTACATGTAATAAACACAGGCAATTCTGATAAATGTCATAGATGTACTTAAACACAACATGTAAAATTAACATAGAATTGGTAAATATTTTTATGAGAAGACCACCAACTGTGTGCAGACCTTCGATGAACATCCCATACTTCGACCACATTGCTCGAAGTTATTAGCAGTGGGTCACCACCGACATGGGACTAAACTCCACCCAAAGTAAATGAAATCTTATGCTATGTTGAGACTATGAAAAGTTTCACAATGAAAGAGGAAGGATTCCCTCCAAGGAGCCTACTTACGCCCACCGCTCATGGAATTGCATTCCCCACATGCCTATCCAACCTCAGGAATATACACCTTCACTATTCCACAGTCCATTAGTTGCTCCACTTCCCATCCAGGGCTTCAACAACATGCCAGATCAAGAATTCTCATAGCTTTGTAGTTGTTGCTGGACTCGCTCATGGAGAAATCACTTGCCCAAACAATATCTCTCACTTAGAGAGAGTTTCTCATATGCCTGACAACCTGCTTCTTAAATCCATGGGCCTGACAACCTGCCTCTTCAAAACCATAGGTATGACATCCTTCTTCTTATGTCTAGCTCCTAAGTCAGACATGTAACCACAGTAGCAAAATCGGGTAAGGCAGGGTATAGGATCAACAAAAATACCATTACACGCAAGTTACAGAGGTTGATGATGGCGGAGGGTTCAATAATGGAAAAAAACGGTTGACTTCCTACCTGCTCAGTGCATGAGGGAATGGGACCAAGGATCCCAAAACAGATGAATTCTCCACATATACTTGCATGTGTCCTGGATCACATGTGGCTCTCTAGGAGATCGTTCCTCTCCAATGGGATTTTGTTCCTGTCCCCAATGGAACTTAGGATAACGGGGTTTATTTCCCAAGCCTTAGTATTTTAGGAAATACATTACAATATTCCCTTGGTTTAAGCCCTCAATCTTAGCCCCTTTTTCCTAGCCTCTCAGCCCCCTTCTCTTTCCCTTCCTAGTGGATATTAGTCCCCCATAACGCTTTTTTCGTGGTTGATCTACACGCAATGATGTATTTTTATTAATGATCTACATAATTACATATACAAAAATAGGCTCACTGCCCTTAGCATCTAAGTTCTCCGGCCTAATAAACACGTAAGCCTCCAAACCTATAAATACTTGGTTCACTAGCCTATAAACTTCATTAAACATCATTACTATTCAACATCAGCTCGGCCTTGGGGTATTACAATCCCCTCCCCTTATTTATGCACTGTCCTCAGTGCATCATATTTACATATTACAACAAGATTTTCAAAAATATTCAAAAAGATGTCGGTATTCTGTCTGCATAGCATCTTCATGCTCCCAAGTTGTGTCTTCAGGACCATACGTGGTCCATTGGACCTTTACAAGCCCTATGGATCGATTCCAAAGATGTTTGATTTTC
Organism: Picea glauca; assembly: GCA_000966675.3. Classification (NCBI taxonomy): domain Eukaryota; kingdom Viridiplantae; phylum Streptophyta; class Pinopsida; order Pinales; family Pinaceae; genus Picea; species Picea glauca. The sequence continues at coordinate 114,709 of JZKD02S0569247.1, read as the reverse complement.
CCGTCCAGAATGCGTACCAGATACACTTGAAAAATGTTTTCTTGCTCCACTTGAATCACATTCCAATCAATAACATTATTAGCATCAGGTATATATCTCTTAATAAATGATACATGAAATACAATACGGATAGACATAGATGCAGACAATGCAATCATCTAAGCTATTGGTCCAATGCTCTTTAGGATTTCAAATGGCCCACCATATCTTATTGCCAACCTGGAACAGTTTTTCAACTTCAGAGAACTGTTGTTGGCCTTCACCAATGAGAGATCCTAAGAAATAAGAAATAAATAAAAAGTCATATAATATGTTTTAAGTGGCCACATTTAAACATTATTTAGTATAAGAACTAAATGAAAAAGTGATACAATATGTTTTAAGTGCCAACATTTAAACATTATTTAGTATGAAAAATCATAAGAAATAAGAAATAAATAAAGAGTCATATAATATGTTTCAAGTGGCAACATTTAAACATTATTTTGTATGTTGTTTCTAAAATCATCAATATTTTTTTTTGTTTGTTAATTTGTCCAAACCTTCTTGGAAGTGGGATTAACCTTTGGTTTGAGAAATCGCGACTTAGGGGCATCTAAGCCATCAAAATCACCCTGAGATCGCACTCGACGTGAGCCACACCAACCCTTAATATGGTTGGATTTTTTGTCCCCGCGGGTTTCGAACTGCTAACTTTTGAACACGAACTGGCTTAACAACACACTCCATCACCGACTGTCCTACACCTCGGGGACTCAAAATAATTTGAAGGACATGGGGGTGGGATTTGATTCACTTATGTGTGCACGGGTCACGATACCATTTAATATAGTATCTCTAGGTGCAACCACACGTTCAACCACTACCTCAAGGTGCCCCCATGGCTCTAGGTAAAGCCCTCATGAGAATTGAATGTTTCTCAGCAGTGAAAAACTCCTCGCTTTCCACCATTGGATCCAAACCCTTTGGGTCTAAAATCATCAATATTATTGAATTTTTTATATTACTATTAAATAAATTGTTCCTAAATATTATTTCGGGGGAAAAATCTCTAGTGAAAAAAAATGTTCCTAAATATGTCGACAATGGTGGCTTAGAAGCTCCCCGTTAATACAACATATATAACTAGCACAGCCGCTAACTCGCGACTGGTGAACGCCGAAAGGCCGTTGGCTGTTAAACTTCAGAGCGAGCGTTGGTGATTCCAGCATAGAAATGTGGCCACCTTAGTATCTTAATATTTTTTAATCAGGTAGATGTGGCCACCTTAATATCTTAATATTTTTTAATCAGTTAGACGTGACAATAAGTTAGTGAATACAGTAATTCTTAAACACGATTAGGTAAAGGTAAAAAACTAAACATATAAACGGATGTCTTTATAATAGCTCGGAAGTTAATGGATGAAATCAGAGCCATTCATTTATTGTGACGACTAAGACTATTCAAGGCATATTTGATCTCGTCCATAGAAAACGTATTAAGAACTAAATACCTATTAAATATGCCCATTATCAATAGGTGTACGCCTTTCGACATAATTATTTAAAAGACTAAAACAATTTATTAAATAATTTTATGTTATATATATATAAGTGCTCAATTGTCACAATTGATACCTTAGGCCGACTGGAAAGACTTTATTCAATTTAAATATAAAGAAAATGTAGGCTAACGTAGTTAACCAAAATTAATCTATAACGTCATTATATAAAAATGTGGATACTTATGTTATATAAAATAATATAATTAAAAATGTATTTAAATAAATGGAAAAATGATATTTTAATTATATAAATAAAAAATATATAAAAATTAGATACCTATGTCATATAAAATATTATAATTAAAAAATTAAAAATCTAGTTGAGTGAATGGAAAATGATATTTTAATTATATAAAAAAAAATATGAATATTTAATGTTAGGTGAAATTATTGATTTCTCATACCGGAGTCATTGAAAGATGGAGAGGCTATGTAATTACAACTATCCAAATTGTTACTTGAACAAGATTTTCATGGGATAGATAATTTTGCTGGAACAAACTTAGCAATCGTCCTTGGTATGTAAATAAATTTAGAATTGGCCCTTGGTTTTTAAATAAAAAATAAAAGGTCAAATTGGTCCTTAGTTATAGAAGAAATTTAAACATTATCCTTAATTTGTTTATAGTTCCTTCATGTCATTGTGTCAACCTAGATTGAGAGTTAATTATAAATTGTTTGAGTGTATATAAAATCAATACTTATAATAATATTTGAGCATGTATATAAAATGAATTATAAATTAAGAAATTTGATATTTAATTTAAAAATAAAGAAGTTGTAGGTTAATATAGTATATGTATTATTGATGATGATAATGAGGATGATGTTGATAATGTTTATGATTATTGAAGTCCATGCAAAGAAATTGGATATTCAATTGAGGTATAAAGAAGTTGTGTCATGTAAAATTTATCTCTGATTATTGATATTGATAATGATAATGATGATTGTTATTATTGATTTGAGATTAATTTTGTTATATTGGATTCTAAGAAAAATGATAAGGAATTAATTGGTTTTCTTTAGCATTTTAATTATATGATTGAAAATATTGGAGAGAATGTTTCCAAAATATCCATAGTTTTGATGAATTAACAGGTGGAAGGTTGGTAGAGTTACAAATATTTTTAAATTCAGATCTAATGTGCGCATAAGAATGAAATGTAAAGAGAAAGTAATTTTCATCTTCTGCCTTCTCCATATCACAAACATGAAAAATTATTGCATCACATATGATGTTTTAGGAATTGTCCAATTCCCTATTTCACTATGGATCTCATGAGAGTTCGTTCTAATTTTATCACTGTAGATTTTCTTCTTTAAACTATCTATAATAGAAAGATATTTTTTATCTTTTATATTGGGGTTAATCTCCTCCTTATAGTCTATTAATTTTCTCTTATTCTTTATTTTTTTATGATATCATAATCTCTCCTTAAATTTATATTTCATAGTGTTTTTGATGATATCAATATTATGAAGAGTTATTTCCTCCTTTATTCTCAAAGGGTTAAACCAATAATTAGCATCTTTATGCCAATCCCTCTTAAGTCGCATGTGATTTTGATATGGGTTTGAATCAATCTTAGAAAGCCTCATGTCTTTCATGTTGGATGTCTTATGGTTGTAAATTAGATACCTACTCATAGTTATAATCTCATTATGCCTGTAAATTAGGTAAGCATTAGTTGAGAATACTCACGATGATAGGTAATATAAATGGTACATGCTTTCATTATTGATAAATATAGAAGAAATATAATGTTTTATCCCATATAATGAAATATTTATACATGGGATGATGGAAATAAGTCAAGAGGATTTTAATTAAGTCGAAATGGATTTTGGTGTTAAACAAGGGTTAGGGAAGCTAGTTAACAATTGTGAAGTCAATATTGGTGTATGTGTCACCCAAGTGTCATTTCATGCTACCACATTGGGGTCATATCATATAATCATAGTTATGAATTGGTTAGAATCCTATGAAGAATTTTTACATTGTAAGGGTAAAATTATTTACTCTACATGCAACTTAGTACACAAAAGAATTTTAGTAGGGGCTAATGGAAGAGTTTCTTTAAGATTTATTTCAATGATGCAACTAAACAAAATTATTAGAAAGGGTTGCAAGTTGTATGTTGTGATAGCTATGAACAATAAGGAGGATATGGTGAGCATAGTTCAACATCCTATATCCTCATAATTTTTTAATGTGTTTCTAAAAGAGTTACCTAGACTACCACCTAAGTAGGAGATGGAGTTCATAATTGAACTCAACCCATGAACTAAGATTATATCAAAGGCTCCTTATCACATAACAACCATGGAATTGTAAGAGTTGTAGATGCATCTCCAATAATTTCTGTATTTGGGATTTACTTGTCCTACTATATCATCATGGGGAGTGTCAATGATCTTTATAAAGAAAAAAAAGGATTGTGGAGGGATTTTATCGACTATCGACCGTTGAAAAAACCAACTGTAAGAAATCAATATCCATTACTTAAGATTGATGATATATTTGATAAATGAAAGGGACAATTGCATTTTCAAACATTGATTTGAGATGAAATCCATATTGAAACTATCAAAGAATTGTGAATTAAAACCATCAATTTGTTAGCTACAAATCAAAGATATCAAGCGAAGAATCTAAAAACCAAAAATAAATAAAAATCCTTGTTTCTTTAGAGCATAGACTTCAAACATTATTTCATGTCTCTGCATTTCTTATGGATTCAAAATGTATTGGTTCCATTGGCACTTCACTTTATTCACGGTTCATTGATATTATAACATTCAAACAAATGTGAAATTAATTTTAACGATAAAGGAATAACTATGGGCCAAAGAAAAATTGGTGTTTTTCCTCCATGCCTAAAAATGCGTTGGTGAAGGGGTTTCTTCCTCCATTTTTGCACCATGATTTACAATCTTCCACTGAACCTTCAAAATACATCTCCAACATATGAAATTATGCAAATTGATTTTTATAGACACAATGATCTTCAAACTTCCATCGTCAGCACAATGTTTACATGAATGGAAAAGTCATTTATTTGATGAATTACATGGATTAAAAAATGTGTAGGCATGCAAAGAATAAGAAAGAAGAAGCTGAAGATACCCAACATTGAAGAAGAGAGAGAGACATGGAAGAAAAACAAGAAAAAATGATTGAAGAATGCTAACAATTTTCCTCTTAACATCCAATACTTAATTCCCCAAGATGCTAGAAGCTCAACCAACATATGAAATCACTAATAAATGTGACTAAAGCTGGGAACACTAGGTATGAGGGTGTAGAACCTTGTGAAGTGAATTTGTTTCTCAATGACAACGAAATCGTTGAGAAAAGAGCCTTGTAGAAACAAATTGTTGACCTCTAGGGGTAATATCCCTCTAAGGTGATATATTTTCTTCTTGGAGGGAAATTATTGACCTTAAGAGGATGTATGAATAAACTTGTAACCTTGGAGGCCTACTAGCATCTTAGGCTAGCAATTTCCCTTTTTCTAGCATAATTTATCTAAAAATGGGAAAATTAATACTTTTCATGGCCCAAGAAATTCAAATTTCACCAAACTTAAGGAAAGTGTTAAATATCTCACATAGAGGGAATTTACACTCTCATATCTAGTGATTTTCCATCATGAGGAAAATTGCTAGCCTAGGAAACCAACAAGCCTCTCAATTGAGAAATTTCATTCAATACTTCGTAGAACTAATTTATAAACCTTAATTTCCATTATTTTTCTACTAAAAACATCCTCACCTAATTTAAACATCCAATATCATTAGATCATCATTATTTGTGTAGCTGATTTGACTCTTCGATGGTCGTCGAGAGTGATTCGAGTGTCGATGGATTCATAGCTTTTGTTCTTTGAATTGAGCTCTGAAGCACAACTTATAATTCCATTTAACCACCATTGTTCCTTGAAATCAAGGTCTAGATCATAAACAACCTCAAAATATCCTCTACAATTCATTGAAATTTAATGAAACTGAGTGTCGGCAAGACCCAAAAAATTCTAGGCTCTATAAACCTGTAAATCCTGCATCCATCCTCAAAATGATTATGGACTACTTGTTTCTAATCATAGTATACATTAAGTCTTTTATAATGAGTTCTTAGATACATCATGTTTCTCTTGTTTCATTTGATTTAATTAACTGGAAATAAAAGACTACCCCTCGTGTAAGAAAACTTTTTGCAACAAAATTTTTAATTGATGTTTTCACAAATCTAAACCTTGAGATTGGATTTCATTAATTTCTTTGAATCTAAATGCCACAAAAACATTTTGATAGATGAATTTTACATTAAAATAATCTACTGGAAATATTAAAAGTTCCTCAAAATTCAAAGTACAGATTTCATGTGGATAGTTACTTCAACAACAAAAAAATATTTAATTGATGATTTCATAAATCTAAACCTTGAAATTGGATTTCATTAATTTCCTTGAATCTATATGCCACAAAAACATCTTAATTTCTTTGAATCTATATGCCACAAAACTACTTGGTATATGAACTTTAAATAAAAAAAAAAAAAAATCACTTCGAATATCACCAAAAATGTATGTAAAAGGTCCTCAAAGTTCAAAGTACAATTTTAAAAATCCACTTAGAATATCACCAAAAATGTATGTAAAAGGACCTCAAAGTTCAAAGTACAGATTTCGTGTGGATAGCTCCTTCAACAAATCAAAGTTTCTTTGATTGCATTTCAACCCTATTATATGGAATTTCGGCCAGATGCTTGACATTTTTATGATATTATTTCATGAGCTATATTTAATTTTCAATGGAAGCTTTCGGTGCCAAATGCACTTATCCATAAACACTAAGATACATTTATGAATAAAAAAATTAATTTTCTCATTTCTGAACCAATAAAATGCATGACTAGCTAACACTCATGACATTGAGTGAGAGAGATGAAGAAATCTCTAAACGATGTCATATACTTGTTGTGAGTGAGATCAAGAATGCATGCGCATCATCATTAAATCATTAAATTACATTCCAAAGTGAAATGAAGAATAAATAAACATTACCATTAAATCACATTGATATCAAGGTCGATTATGAGTAATTTGTATTTTAGTTTTATATTTTTTATATTTATATTTTAGCTTAATTTCTTGTAATTGGATATTTTCAATCAAAGCTTACAAGTCAATCAACAAACCAAATACTTATTCAAGTTTTTTTTGTAAATGGGTTTGGTGGCGGTGTTTAGGTTTGGTGTTTATAGTTTGGTGTTAAATAGTATCCATAATGAATGGATATTACTTCTATTTATTCTTATAAGCGATATGTTGGTCTATTGGATTATTTAAAATTTTAACAATAATTGACAAACTCTTAACATAAAAACAATAAGAGTAACAAGGTTTAATAACATCGTAATACTCCTTGGCATTGCATCTAGTGTTCATCGTTGTAACCTGATACTGTTACCTTCTCTTCCTATCCACGGCCATGGAGGCCGAGGGAGGGGTGCCCCACGCCCCCTCCTATAGTTCAGTCACAGGAAAGGAGCACAACTCCTCTCACTTCCTCTCACTTCAAACGCCCGACCTTCGAACTCCCGGAGGGCATGCAATAACTAATCTGGGAGGACGAAATGTCGAAGGAAAAGATGATGGACATTGACTTGGAAATTAGTCAACCAAAAACTAAACGCACTTGGGAACCTGGTGTTAGCGCCAATTCTTGCAAGTCATGAGCGCTGAGCATAGTGAACTGAAGAAGTCCATTTCGGGCTTAAAATCAAGCGAGCGAGCATTTTATTTTCAACGGCGAGGATCCAAATATGGAGTAGATCAATAGTCATCGGGTAAGCTTGAGTCGCAAAATTGCACGAGGTTTAGCGCATGGGCTCATCTCTTATGGCCAAAGTCGCGAAGTGATTAGTCGTTTTGTGATTTCGGCTAGTGGGACTTCAAAAGACACGAGATCTCTCTTCCACTGCATTGGGAGACCCCGAAACCCAAAATGCAAAAAGAGTCCAAAATCCATTTCATCATTCCAGCTACTGGGAGTTCAAGAGACAAGGGGTCACTCCTCCACTGCATCGGGAATCCCCGAAACCTGAAACCCAAAATAAGAAAAGTGCCCAAAATCCATTTCGGCATTTCGGCTACCGAGATTTCAAAAGACACAGGGTCTCTCTTCCACTACATCGGGAAACCCCGAAACCCGAAATGCGAAAAGCGCCGAAAAGCCGTTTCGGCATTCTGGCTACCAGGAGTTCAAGAGACAAGGGGTCACTCCATTGCATCGGGAATCCCCAAAACTCAAAACACGAAATGAAAAAGCGCCCGGGGGCCATTTCGGCATTTCGGATACCAGGACTTCAAAAGACACGGGGTCTCTCTTCCACTACATCGAGAATCCCCGAAACTTGAAATGCAAAAAGTGCCCAAAAGATGTTTCAACATTCTGGCTACCGAAAGTTCAGGAGACAAGGGATCACTCCTCCGCTGCATCGGGAATCCCCGAAACCCAAAACAAAAAATGAAAATCACCCGGGGGCCATTTCAACATTTTGGCTATCGGGACTTTAAAAGGCAAGGGGTCTCTCTTCCACTGCATCGGGAATCCCCGAAACCAGAAATGCAAAAGCACCCAAAAGTTGTTTCGGCATTCCAGCTATTGGGAGTTCAACAGACAAGGGAGAATCTTTTCCACTGCATCGGGAATTCCCGAAACTTAAAATGTGAAAAGCACCCAAAAGCCTTTTCGACATTTTGGCTACCGGGACTTCAAAAGACACAGGGTCTCTCTTCTGCATCGGGAATCCCCAAAACCCAAAACGTGAAATGAAAAATCGACCGGGAGCCATTTCGACATTTCAGCTAAAGGACAAAGGGGTCATTCCTTTATGTTTTTAGTTTCGGGCACCCTCCATCGAAAAAGCAGTTAATGAATATTGAGCAGGTGGTTGAGACCTCAGCTCAAGCCATGAACGCAGGGCATGGAGGTTCTAGCAGACAGTCTTCCCAAGATCGTCCTGTGTCCAGGTTTTCCTAAAAGAGCCATGTCGATCTGATGTCCTTGACTGATCAAAAGAACCTGCACACGCTAAGTTAGACTTTAATGTCTCATCTACCCTCTTGTTTCCAAGAGAACGAATTGCTCTGAGTATATATACTCAGTTTTTGTATTATTGTAAGCATGGATGGTAGAGCAGAGCTCCCAACTGTAATGTTTTAATGAAGCATTGGTTTTCTTGGCTATGTATCTGTATATGAAATTTCATTTTTTAATGTAAGGCAACTCTCTTTTTTATCTTGTTTCGATCTCGTACTAAAAGAGTTTATGATTGAATGATTCACATGAATCGACGTGACTATGTTATGATAAAGGATTTATTATAGCATTGTTATGTTCTTTTAGTGTCTTTGTTTTTGAATATAAGAGGTTATTGTGTTCAAATTTTTCTTCTACAGGATATTGGAAGCCCGATGCCTACAGTAGCCCTTCACATTTCCTTACAAAAGTCTTCCTCCTACTCACCCTTATTACAACTTACTGCCTGAAATTGAATCAAGGTCTCATCTTCTTGTGCATGCCTAGCCTAGTTTCTGAGTTAGAACGATATTATTCCGAGTTTACTTCCATCATCACCCTTTATCGACAAATCGTGACATTTAAACCGATTGGCCTCAGGCTTACTCCTGCTGCAATCCAGGAGTGACATCCGACACCAACATTTCTGGTGCCATTGTCGAGGATGAAGTTGAAAATTTTCCCTGGGATTGAACGACATTGAGCCTCTGATTCTGAAGGTGCATCAGGCATCAAAGCCCTACGAGATTTTTACTGTGCACCTAACGACTGCATTGTGACGACTCCAATATGGCGAACTTGTTGTTTTAGTTGTGTCTTCCAAAGGTAGGCACACGTGGTCCCATCCACAACTGCCTCTAGCTACACCTGAAGCTGATACAGAGGTGATTTTCCCCGTCCACCTATAAGCTCATTTCCAGTATCCCATGTTTGAGCTCCTTCTCCTCTGAGTTCTCCTCCACATAATATTCCTATGGCGAGAGAAAATTCCCCCCATGACCAGAATGGAGGCTATAATGGATGCTAGGTATGCTCCCCTTTTATTGCCTCGGCCTCTCAATGCCCTTTTGATAGATGGATACCTTATGCAGCAACCCAAGTTTACAGCTGAAGGGAACATAGCTGCAGAAGAACACTTTGAAGCCTTTTACAGTTTTACAGATGATCATGTTATCATGCATACAGACGTATGGATGAGTATTTTCATCCATAGCCTTGAAGACGAGGCTAGAAAATGGTTTAGGGCCCTGCCTCCTAGATCTATTGATGGGATTGAGGCTTTAGACAATGCCTTTTTGAGATAGTGGGGAGACAAAAAAGACTTCATGTATTACATGACAGATTTTGGGTCTTTGAAGAGAAAGGAAGGAGAGTCTTTCTCTAACTTATCCAAGAGATTCAATAAAATGTACAATAAGATCCCTGCTGAAATAAATCCCTCAGAAGCCTATGCTAAGATAACTTATGCTAGTGCTTTTGATCCCGATTTCTAACTTCTATTGAGGGAAAGGAGACCCACTACTCTGGCTCACATGCAGGATGCAACCGTTGAATTAGAATCTAACATATTGGTTGTTGACCGACTCAGGAATAGGGTTGATAGAGACATATCCAGGAAGAGACCTGAAGCCTCCCCATACAATTCCTCTCCCCTTCCCCTTCAAACAGACGAGGTAACTAAAGTGCTAAAATTTCTTTCAGCTAGAATGGAAAGGTGGGAGTTAGAAGGGAAGCCCATGTATAGAAATCCACAAAATACTGATAACAGAGGCTTCAAAAGGCCTAGAAACAATGTGCCACAGGCTTTGCCAAGGGAACAAAGGAGCAAAGACAAAGAGGATCAAAGGATTCAAAAACCTCTCCAAAATAATCTAGTTGCTCATGAGGAAGGAGAGGAGATAGATGAGCTCGACCCTGAAATTCACTGTATTGAAGACACCTTCCCTTTTCTCCATTTGACTCAATATATATATGAAGAATCCCTTACGAACAGTTAAGTCAATGAGTTGGGTAAAGGGGAAAAGGCCAACAACACTCCTAACAGATATGATCTCAGGTCAAAGAAGAAAGAAGGAAATTTTGATAGCCATGATCAGCCCCTCATAGTGGAAAAACCTGCTAAACCTGCTACAATCACTACTAAAGAAAAGAAAACTCAGAATACTTTGCCAATAGACAAAGAATCTGTCTATGAGGTAAGGGAAGCTCCTAATCCTTTTACCTCCTTTATTTTTGAACATGAAATTCAAAAGATTAGAATTCTCGTACCCCTCTCAGAGCTAGTTAAAAATGAATATTTCAAAAGGTCCCTCTCCAAGCTCCTACAATTTGAGTCCCCCCCAGCCTTCTACAGACTCAGTAAATATTCAAGATGAAAAGCTCGTAGTCGTCCTAGGTCCCATGGTAGAAGACAGAGATGATTCATCCCCTCCCTTCTACACATCCTTGAACATACATGATAAAGTGTTGCATAATTGCCTCATGGATTCAAGACCTTCCCACAACCTTATGCCCAAAATAGTCATGGAAGAATTAGGACTAGAAATGACAAAGGCTTATCACGTTTTGTACTCTTTTGATTCAAGGAGGGTGCAATTCCTTAGAGTCATCAAAGACTTGGTGGTCTCTTTATTTCAGCTGCAAATGAAGAGTGTGGTCATGGACATTGTAGTAGTTGTTGTTCCCCCCAAGTTTGGCATGTTGTTGTCAAGATCTTGGATTAGAAAACTTGGAGGAACATTACAGATGGATCTCACATATGCCACCATTCCAGTTTTTGGAGGGGAACACAGGAGGTTGTACAGAGAAGCTCAGTTGGCCTACATTGTCAGTGATGAAGTAGACCCCACTAATCACCCCATCTTTGCACTTGACACTGATTTGGGATCTAGTTTATTGTAGATCAGTGAGACTCCTGAAGCCCCTTTTCAAATAAGAAAGCAACCCATATTTAATCACGAGATACCTCCTCCAATGTAGCACCACTTTTCACTCACTATTGTGTAGGTGTTACTACGCGGAATAATAACACTCTCACTCAAAATTAATCATATGCATTCAAAACAAGTTAAACACATTCAACACAGAGTAATCATACGATTTACTACCATAATCAACAATCAATACTATTTAACATCAATTCATATAAACAACAGAATACATGATGATTATAATACACAGAGATACAGAAACATAATTAAAGCATCATCTGGTACTTATCTTTGAACAGTGGTAGATTCCACCAACCAAGTGCAGGCCTTCCACGAACCTCCCAGCCTTAGACCACACTGCTCATTAGCTTAACAGTGGGTCACCCCTGAGCTGGGACTAAGCTCCACCCCAAGAAAAGGAATCCTAGGCTAGGCTGAGGTTATAGGGAAACAACACACAACCATAAGGATGGGATTCTCTCCCAGGAACCTCTCACGCTCACTGCCCATAGACCCTCATTCCTCACATGCATGTTCCACCCCAGGAGTATACACCTTCTCTGTCATCTGGATAGTCCTTCGGCTGCTAACCTCCCTTGCCTTGGGTTACAGCAATAGGCTAGACCAGAAGTCTCTGGGCTCTGTGGCAGCTACAAGGTTCCTTCTAGGAGTTCTCTCCTTCCTCTGTACACTCTCTCTCCTAGAGAGAGTGTTTCTCCACTAGCCAACAAGCCACACGCAGTCTAGCACTACATGGCCACAACAATCAATAGGGAAAACTGACGTGGCTTTCCTACATGCTCAATAATGGCCGAATGGCTCACAGTCACGAATTTGGGATAGAGCCCCATGCACAGGCTCGATCTCAGATAGAGGATACACACGAATTCTCTAGATGAACATAGGTTTTTTCTCAGTTCAGAATATGTATGAGGTTTTTCTGTAGAGGTTGGATCCATCGTACTGCTCAGAGGGCATATGCACTAAGGCCATCAGGTGGTATGGAGGAGAACCCCCATCATGTCTCATCTTCACCATTTTATTTGTATGGGTCGGGGATGACACTTGCCGCCCTGGAAACTGCATGCATTTACCCAGCACGCATCACCTTCCCCATGGTTAGGAACTTAGGATAAAACATGAAATGCTCATGCCTTTTTGGAATAGTATTAAAATATTATTCCCAAGGATGAAGCCCCCTATGCTTAACACTTAGCCCCTTTTCCCACCTTCCAGCCCCTAATCCCTTGCCTTCTCTATGGAAGCTCAGTCCCCCTTCACTCATTTATTGTGGTCGGTCTGCACCTGGTGGTGTTTACAAATTTTTATTAATTTGTTCTACGTGATTACATATACAACAATAGGCTCCTGGCCTTCAACACTTAGGCTCCCTGGCCTAACAAACACATAAGCCACCAACTTATAAAAACTTGACTCACCAACCTATAAAACATAATTACAATTCCTTTCAAAAGATGATTTAAAGCAGGGCTCGACCTTGGGGACACTAAATCCCCCTCCCCTTGTTTATGCATTGTCCTCAGTGCAACTTACACTGTCTCTGCAAGCCTTTCAAAATTTTCAAAAAGATGCAGGTACTCTACCCACATAGCATATGCATGCTCCCATGTCACATCCTCAGGACCGTACCAAGTCCACTGGACCTTTACAAGCTCTATATCTCGATTTCGGAGCTGTTTTCTTTTCCTGTCCAATATGCGCACATGATGCACTTGCAGGACACCTTCTGGTTCCACCTAAATCACATTCCAATCGATAACATGATTAGCATCATGTACATATTTCTTAGAAAGAAAAACGTGAAAAGCATTCGTTACGTTAATATATGCAGGTAAAGCTAGGATGTATTCAACAGGCCCAATCCGTTCTAGGATCTCAAATTGCCCACAAAATCATGATGCCAAATTGGCGCAACTTCCCGGCTTCAGTGAACTCCTGTTTGTCCTCACTTTCAGGAAAACATGGTCACCCACTTTGAATTCTATATGGGTTGTGTTACTGTCAACGTAAATTTTCTACCTATCCTGGGCAACTTTTAGATTCCGTTTAATTTTTATCATTTGATCTTCCATCTCTTTGAGCAGCTCAAGCCCAGTCACTGCTTTGTCAGCTAGATTATCACAAATTATTGGTGTGTTGCACTTTCTTCCATAAAGTTCTTTGAATGGGCTCATCTTCAATGATGTATGATACCCATTATTGTAGACAAATTCTACTAAATGCAAGTAATCTTCCCACCTTGATGGTTTATCGATCACATACATTCTCAGTATGTCTCCTATTACTCTATTCACCCTTTCTATCTGACCATCAGACTTAGGATGATACATTGTACTAAAGTTCAGATTCGTTCTGAATCCCTTGAACAGTCCTTTCTAGAAATTCGAGGTGAATTTTGGGTCCCTATCAGACACAATTGTCTTAGGAATTCCGTGCAAGCGTGAAAATTCTTTTAAAAAGATATCAGCAACATCAGCTGCCTTGTGGGTGGTTTTTAGTGGAATAAAATGGGCATCTTTAGTAAGCTTGTCCACCACCACCATGATTGAATCATGCTTCTTGCTTGTAATAGGTAGTCCGGTGATAAAATCCATTGTTACCTTGTCCCATTTCCATCCAGGAATGGGTAAAGGCTGCAACAACCCTGTTGGGTGCCTATGCTCGGCCTTACCCTTTTGGCACTCCATATATCTGGCGATGTATTCAGTGATTTCCTTGTTTAGACCTGGCCAAAAGTAATGGCTTTTGACTACTGCCACCATTTTCTGGTATCTGTGATGTCCATCATAAGCCACGTTATGCATTTCTTTTATAATTCTCATCTTCAATTCTTGGACATTGGGTACATACACTCTATTTTTATATAGAAGTAAGCCATCAATTCCCAAGGTGTAACTTTCCTTGGTCTGTGGTCTCTCACACTGTTGTAGCTTTGCTACTAAACCTCTGTACTACAAATCAACATTTGCAGCTTCCAAATTTTTTTCTTTAATCTCAGTCCAGTACATGCTAATGGCTATAGAATGTAATTCGTGCACTTTTCTGTTGAGTGCATCAACCAACTTATTTTCTTTCCCTTTGATATGATTGATATCAAAGTCATATTCGCACAGAAACTCTATCCATATGATTTCCCTGACATTTAAAGTTGGCTGATCAAATAAATACTTTATACCATTATGGTCTATTCTCAACTCGAATCTTTTTCCCATGAGGTAATGTCTCCATTTCCTCAAGGCGTGGATGATTGATACTAGCTCTAAATCGTGAGTGGCATAATTCCTCTCATTCTCCTTCAACTTTTGGGACTCCAAAAAAACTACAAATCCCTCTTGGATGAGAACTCCTCCCAGTCCCTCCTTACACGCATTGATGCACACTATGTAATCCTTATTTGGATCTGCAATCTTTAGGATTGGAGCATTGGTTAGCAGTTGCTTCAATCGTTGGAAGCTGCTCTCACATTCTTCAGTCCACTAGAACTTCTTCTCCTTCCTTTGCAAGGAAGTCATAGAATGAGCTATCCTTGAGAATCTGGCTATAAACCTTCTATAGTAGCCTGTCAGACCCATAAAAGATCTAACTTCCGCCACATTCCTTGGCGCTGACCATTCTTGAATGGCCTCAACCTTTTCAGGATCCACAATGATCCCTTCCTTTGATATAATGTGCCCCAAGTAATGAATCTGTCTTTGATAAAATGAGCACTTGCTCAGTTTTGCGTACAGCTGGTGTTCTCTCAACACCCGGAACACCATTCTCAAGTGTTGTTCATGTTCTTCCTCTGTCTTGGAATACACCAAGATATCGTCGAGGAATACTATGATAAACTTGTCCAAATAATCTCTAAACACTCCATTCATTAAGCACCTGAAAACAACAGGCGCATTGGACAGCCCAAATGGCACCACCCTGAACTCATAATGGCCGTACCTTGTTTTAAAGGCAGTCCTGCTGATGTCCTCATCATTTATTCTCATTTGGTGATATTCTAATCGGAGATCTATTTTTGAAAATATTTTTTCATCCTTCAACTGATCAAAAAGATCATCGATCCTTGGCAGAGGATACTTGTTCTTGACAGTTACCTTATTCAACTGTTGGAAATCAATGCACAACCTCAACATCCCATCCTTCTTCTTCACGAATAGGACCGGGGAACCCCATGGTGACACGCTGGGGTGAATGTATCCCTTCTTTAGTAGCTCTTCGAGCTGCAATTGCAACTCTTTCAGCTCTGGCGTACTCATTCTATAAGGAGCCTTCGAAACAAGAGTTGCTCCAGGCATCAAATTTATAGAAAAATCAATGTCCCTCTTTGGAGGTAGTTCAGGTACCTCCTGAAATGCATCCTTGAACTCTTTGAGTACCTCGTGGTCTTCCAAATTCAAGACTACATCTCAAGATGCTTCTTCCACCCAAAATGCAAATAATTGACAGCTTTTCCTGTAACATTTCTTCAGCTGCATGGATGAGATTTCCCTAACAGCCACGGCTCTAGGAAATCCTTGGAATGTTACCTGATTTCCCTCTTCGTTCCGGCATGTAAGCCTCTTGTTACGATAGTCCAAAATGGCATGGTGCTGGTCCAACCAGTCCATCCCAATTAAGCAATCATATGAGCCTAAAGGTAGAATGTTCAATTCAGCCTTAGTGCTCATTCCTTTCATGTCTACTGAACAAGACTTAACCAATACAGTGACCTTCCTTTTGGTTCCTGTGGCCAACTTCACTAGCCAAGAATTTTCATGTTTTCTTCTTGTTAAATGCAAACTTCCCACCACTCTAGGATCTATATAACTATGGCTAGCCCCTAAATCAATTAAAATAACAAGTGGTCAGTTGTTGATTGTACCTTCCACTTCAATCATGTACGATTGAAATTCTTCTTGTTTGTTGTATAGGGCTGCGTAGATCCTCGACATTCTGCAACCCATATCCTCCATTGTTTCAGCTTGTTGAACAGTATGGATAATTCTCACTTTATCTTTTCTGTGGGGGTAGTCTCTGTACCTATGACTCCCTTTATAGCCCCAACACTCCATAGGTGGCGGTCTTGGCATCTGCTCACTCCCTTCAACTTTCCTGGGCTCTCTAAAAGATGATTGTCCCTGAGGAATGTTCCTGAAAAAGGGAGGCTTGTTTCCCTTCTACCTTTGTTCTTTCTTAAACCTCTTCTGGTCATACCAAGCCTTATGAAAGGTAGGCTTTTCTCTTTATTGTTTGTATAAGCATTTCGCCCTTCTTATGGTTTCTTCCATGGTCCTAGGATCATCATATTGAATCTTGTCACCAATGGAAGGTGGCAATCCACTCAGATACCTCTGAATTTTGATAGCCTCATCTTTGATGAATGAAACATACTTCAGTAGTTCCAGAAAACTTTGTTCATACTCATCAATGGTCATGTTGCCCAACTTGAGTTCGAAGAACTCCTTCATCTTTCTTTCATAGTATCTTTTGGTTAGGTATTTCTTCTCGAAATACCTCTTAAACTCCTTCCACGTGACCTCTTTCTCTCTAATGTGTTTCACCTACACGAATTGATCCCACCACATGGATGCTTTTCCTTTCAGCTGGTACATTACAATTCTTCCCTCTGCATGAGTAGAATAATTCTGCAGTTGGAAGTATTTCTTCATACCCAAAAACCATGTTTCGTCATCTTCTTCCTTCTTATGTTCACCATTGAATGTAGGTGGTTTAATCTTGTTGATTTCCCCTTTCAATTCATCCCTTCTATATTTTTGGTGTTTTCTGGTAGGGGACGGGCTTGAACTACTATGTTTCTCCTTGCCAGAATGCTTCAGGGAGAGACGGTAATGTCTGCTACCACTCCTCAATCTTCTTTTGCTCTAAGGGCTTTTGAAACTTCTTGATTTTCTTACGTGTCACTCTCTTTTTGAAATTTATTTTCTATTATTTCCAGGTTCTTCAACATTTTTAAGTTGAATTCACCCTGTCGATCCTTGATTTTCATGAGCTTTCAGCTATCAGCTCGGCGAGCCTGGGTAACTTTCTGCAATTTTTCAATGAGTTTTATCATGCATCCCTCTTTATCTATCTCTTTTTCGTGCCCAATAGAGTTTGTTCCTTCGACTCCCAAGTTGACATCCTTTCCTTCTCTTTCATATTCTGTTTCGGAGGCAATCTGCACCTCTTCAAATTCCATACTTGGCGTTAGTTTTTGGCTATCCTGACACTCGTTGAACTCTGCACACACAACGTGCAGTCAGCTGAAGTTTGTCAGGCCCTTAAACCTTCAAGAAAAATTACAACATTCATAAGGCAACGCGAACAAGAAAAATGTTTTGACTTCACAAAGTTTTTTGAGCTCTATCCGGCTCTGCAAATTCTGGGACTTTGGAACTTCGGAATCTTGGTCCACAAAGATCCAACAGTTAAATATTCATAACCAAAGTCACCCTTTCGCAACTTGTGATCTCGCGAATTCGTGAGTCGAAGACCCTCGACTCATTTCCTCCAAACACCAATACCCGAGATGCGATATGGGTATGGCTCCCTCCTCGCTAGCGCCTACTACACATGACCATAGGTTAGGGCTAAGTGCTAGCACTTCTTCGCCAACTCACGACTTCGCAAGTTGGAGTGTTTATCCTTCGTGATCCTCCTTTGTGAATTTTGAAATCGCGAATTAATTTATTCTCCAGGCCCATAACATAGATGTTGTCCTTAACCACAATGGCATGTGGTACATTCAGGAGGGTCCATGTCACCTTCGGTGACGTCTTCAGGTCCCACCAGTCTCACCTGCATTCTTGACTCACTAGCATGTGGTACACATTCATGCGCCCAGATCCATTCCAAGAAAAATCCAACGGTTAGGTCCCCTCTCAGATCTACGACGTAGATCTTTTCAACGTTTCAGGGTTTTTAGGCATCGGGAGTTCGTGCACCCCACATCTCAAACTTCCATCTGCCAAAATCCTGAAAAAATATGGTTTACTCCTCTGCTAAATCGAACAGTCAACTCCCTTCCTACAATCTACGGTGTAGATCGCTTCAAGATTTTGGGTTTTGGGTTTTTGGAGGTGTTCACCTCCCTCACTTCCCGTCTCTCGAATTTGCAAAATTTGAAAGGTTTCGCGACTAACTCGAGCACAACTCCACCAGATCTAATGGTCGATCCTTCCTCCTAGATCTCCATGGTTTTTCGGGTTTTTGGGATTTCGCATATCGCGATTCCCACACTCTTATGCATTTCAAAAGGGATTTTAATCCCTGCACACATTTTCCAGATTCGACGGTCACGAGGGTTCACCTTCCCTCTCGAACAAATCCTAAGGCTCCAACATTGTTGGTGTGGAGTCCTATCTCGCTGTGGCCATAGACCACACCGGCTGTGGTTTCGTACACCACTATACCTCCTGAGCTTACCAGGGTCTGAAATTGGTCCTCTAGACACAATTTCTCCTCACACCCTCGGTCCAAAGACCACTAGACTGGCCCATCTAGGCTCAGTGTCGAAACCTTGGCTTTGATACCAAGTTGTAGCACCACTTTTCACTCACTATTGTGTAGGTGTTAATACGCAGAATAATAACACTCTCACTCATAATTTATCACATGCATTCAAAACAAGTTAAACACATTCAACATAGAGTAATCATACGATTTACTGCCATAATCAACAATCAATACTATTTAACATCAATTCATATACACAATAGAATATATGATGATTATAATACATAGAGATACATAAACATAATTAAAGCATAATCTAGTACTTATCTTTGAACAATGGTAGATTCCACCAACCAAGTGCAGACCTTCCATGAACCTCCCAGCCTTAGACCACACTGCTCATCAACTTAACAGTGGGTCACCCCCGAGATGGGACTAAGCTCGACCGCAAGACAAGGAATCCTAGGCTAGGTTGAGGTTACAAGGAAACAACACACAACCACAAGGATGGGATTCTCTCCCAGGAACCTCTCACGCTCACTGCCCATAGACCCTCATTCCCCACATTCTTGTTCCACCCCAGGAGTATACACCTTCTCTATCACCTAGACAGTCCTTCGGCTGCTAACCTCCTGTTGTTTCTGAGTCTGTACTAAGGCTTAAAGTACAGTGTCAAGGCATATGAAAGTATAGTAATGGTTGATAAAGGATTTCATTAACCTTCGGTGTGGGAAGCTAATGAAGGTTTCTGTGTTCACGCTGTCTGGCTTCCAACTATTCCTGGGTTGCGATATCTTGTTCAATGGCCGCCCATGAACATTCTAATTCTTCCCGGGTACTAGCAGTTCTAAGGGTCGTGCTGAAAAGACATAACGCGATATTAGTTTGATCAGATATCCTGAGTTGAATGTTAGGTTTATTTACTGTAGGGACAGTCATTTAGGAATGATTCCAGTATGGAAATGGTTTTAAATAAGGGAATTTTTAGGCTGTTTTAATCCGGACGAAAAATAAAGAAAAACCTTTGCATGAACAAATGAAATAAAAATGCAAATTGAAGGCCCTTTCCTGTATCTATGTTGTTCCTGATGAAAATAACGGGAAATGGAAGAAAAC
>JZKD02S0569247.1:66819-82374 GCA_000966675.3 Picea glauca | reverse complement strand
TGTACCTTTATCATGGGTTCATTTAATCGTGAATAGAACGAATTAATTGAAAAAATCCGATCTTATTTTCATCGTGGATTTACCCTATTCTCTCATTAATGTCATGAATATTGGGTGGCTTGACAGGAACTCGGGTTATGGAGAGTAAATGGATCCCTTGTGAAGTGTGCCAACCTTGATGCGCGTGACATACCTTATTTTAAAATTATTTTTCTAAAATTTCAAATCTTAATGGCTTAGAGATTTCCTCGCTTTTCGTCATCTCGTGAATTTCCCTTTAACGTTTTGTCTTAACAAATCGCGAGATTGCGAATCCCGATCTCAGGATTAATTAATCAATAATCATGATGTATTGGACCCTTAATGATATGATTAACTTAATCGCTGGATTGTGAATCGGGAATTTGAAGACAAGTTTTTAGGGGAATGAAATGTCGAGTCGCGAAATCACGATGCGACGATAATTAGTCTCAAATTACGAGAAGTAAATCTTAAATTAGGAGACTAACCAATCTTGCCTATAATTATGTCGCAACCTCGCGAATCGTAGTTTTGGATATCCTTAACTTTATGAGAGAAAAAGCCGAGGTGCGATGTGCCGAGAAACGGAAATTAACCGTGGTTAGTTTTCTAACCTTGGTTCTTGACTAAGTCTTATCAAAAAGATTTATCGCATTCTCGGCTTTCGGGGTTATAAAAACAAAAATTTAGGCTCGACGAATGCCGAGTCATGAAACCCCGATGATGTCTAATCAAGGGTTAAATGGTTTACCATAGTTAATGCCTTGGGTGAAAAATTTGAAATAGTGAGTTCGCAGTTTCGCGACTCGGGACTTGTGAATTCAAATATCTAAAACGCCCGACTGGCGACATCCCGAAATGAAACAAGAGAGCAACATTCTTGCGAAAAAATGAAATTGTATTGAAAGCAAAAAATGCATTTCTATTCATGCGACAAGATTAGAAAGTTTTATGATGTTCGAAAAGAGAAGAAAAACATCTCCAGGTTTCAAGTATCAGACTTTGAAAATTCGTGAAGGATCAAAGAACAAGTGCGGCTCCAACACCTCCCTTGACTTGGGTTACAACAACAGGCTGGACTGGAAGTCTCCATGCTCTGTGGTAGCTACAAGGTTCCTTCCAGGAGTTCTCTCCTTCCTCTGTACACTCTCTCTCCTGGAGAGAGTGTTGCTCCACTAGCCAACAAGCCACACGCAGTCCAGCACTGTGTGGCCACAACAATCAATAGGGAAACCTGACGTGGATTTCCTACAGGCTCAACAATGGCCGAATGGCTCACGATCATTAATTTGGGGATAGAGATCCCACTCATAGGCTCGATCTCATATAGAGGATACACACGGATTCTCCAGATGAACACAGGTTTTTTTTTTAGTTCAAAATATGTACAAGGTTTTTTTGTAGAGGTTGGATCTGTCGTATAGCTCAGAGGTCGTATGCACTCAGGCCATCAGGTGGTATGGAGGAGAACCCCCATCACATCTCATCTTCGCAATTTTATTTGCATGGGTAGGGGCTGACACTTGTCGCCCTAGAAACCACATGCATTTACCCAACACGCATCACCTTCCTCATGGTTAGGAACTTAGGATAAAACATGAAATGCTCATGCCTTTTTGGAATAGTATTAAAATATTATTTCCAAGGTTGAAGCCCCCTAGGATTAACACTTATCCCCTTTTCCCACCTTCCGGCCCCTAATCCCTTACCTTCTTTGTGGAATCTCAGTCCCCCTTCACTCATTCATCGTGGTCGGTTTGCACCTGGTGGTGTTTACAATTTTTTATTAATTTGTTCTACGTGATTACATATACAACAACAGGCCCTTGGCCTTCCACACTTAGGCTCCCTAGCCTAACAAACACATAATCCCCCATCTTATAAAAACTTGGCTCACCAACCTATAAAAGATAATTACAATTCCTTTCAAAACATGATTTACAATAGGGCTCGGCCTTGGGGACACTACATCCAGCCACCTCTGTTTGGAAAATGTTCTTCGATCGAGCTTCTTATAATGGAGGCGCTAGCACTGGAGTGGTTCTTGTGTCCCCTTGGCAGGAAACCATATCCCTGTCATACAAGCTAGAATTTGAAGCTACCAATAATGTGGAAGAATATGAAGCTCTTGTTATGGGTATGAAGGCTGCAAAAGAAATGGTAATTAAGGAGGTAGCAATGTTCGAAGATGCTGAGTTGATAATCTAGCAAGTCAAAAATTCTTATCGGGCTAAGCATCCTCGGCTCAGGGGTTACATAAATGAAGTGTGGGACCTGATTGATAATTTATTCTCAGCTTTCAGCATTTCTTTTATTCCTAGAGAGGAAAATACTTTGGCTGATTCCTTAGCTGTCTCAGCTAGTCTGTTCAAGATCCCTTTGCCGCATAAGATCAAATATGAGGTTGAAATAAGATATAGTCCATCTATTCCAAAAAATATCAAGCATTGGAAGGTATTTGAAGACAATCTTGAAATCAAAAAATTTCTTCAGTCCGTCGATGAATTTTTTGCATTGCACATTGATCAGGATCCTGATCTCGAAAGTCACCCTCACCCTGAGGTATTTTTAAACAAAATAGTTAATCACCATATTATTCATTTTCCTAGCAATCAAATTCCGAAGGGACTAGTTCCTTTAGAAAGACTATTCGATGGGAATGATGTAGCAGTAAAGGGTAGGGTTTCAAATGGAGATGATGATACAACAGAGTGCAATATTGGCACACAGGAGGAGCCTAAGTTTGTCACTTTGTCAAGAAGTTTGACCAAAGAATAGAGGGCCGAATATACTGAGTTATTAAAAGAATTTGTTGATGTGTTTGCATGGACCTATGAAGACCTCAAGACATATGACACATCTGTCATTGAACACAAGATCCCATTGAAGGGAGAGGCTAAACCATTTAGGTAGAAGCTAAGACAGATAAATCCCATGTTGTTACCTATCATGGAGAGAGAAGTGAAGAAGTTGTTTGATGCCCAAATCATTGTCCCCTTGATATATTCTTAGTGGGTAGCCAATTTGGTCCCGGTGAGGAAGAAAAGTGAAGAAATCAGGCTCTACGTTGATTTCAGGAACCTAAACAGGAGCTCAAAGAAAGACAACTATCCCTTGCGCAACATGGAACACATATTGCAGAGGGTAATTGATGCATCTAGGATATCCATGATTGGTGGTTTTTCTGGCTATAATCAGATATCAGTCATGCCTGAGGACAGAGAAAAAACAACCTTCACTACTCCTTGGGACACATTCATGTATGCCAAAATGCCTTTTGGATTAATGAATGCAGGAGAAACATTTCAGTGAGCCATGGACATAGCCTTCATCGGGGAGAAAGATCAGTTTGTGGTGATCTATCTGGATGACATCACAGGCTTCTCCAGGTCTGATAAGGAGCACCGTTGTCAATTGAGGAAAGTTTTCTTGAAATGTCATATGTTTGGCCTTTCCTTAAATCCCAAGAAATATTTGTTTTTTATGAAGCAGGGGAAACTGTTAGGCCATATAGTATCAACAGAGGGAGTGAGAATTGATCCCAACAGGGTAGAGGAAATTCAGACCTTGTCACTTCCTAAGTCTAAAAAGGAAGTTCAGGATTTTTTAGGGAAGATTAACTTTCTGAGGAGGTTCGTCTCAAATTTTGCTGAGTTGGTGAAACACATCACAAACATGCTTAGAAAGGGAAAATAAGTAAAATGGATTACTGAATCTAGGGAGTCTTTCATCCAAATAAAAAGGGCATTGACTGAGGCACCTATGTTGATCAGTCCTGATTATTCCAAGGATTTACTAATTTTTTCTTTTGCTTCTTTTGATACAGTAGCGATGGTCTTATTGCAAAAAAATGAGGAAGGGTGAGAGAAACCCATTTCCTTCTTCAGTAAGGCATTAAGAGATGCAGAAATTAGGTATGAGATCATGGAGAAGTAGGCCTATGCCTTGGTGAAATATCTCAAGGCTTTCAGAGTCTATGTCTTTCACTCAAGAGTGACTGCATGCGTTCCTTCAGCCTCTGTGAAGGACATCCTTATATAGCCTGACATAGATGGGAGAAGAGGTAAATGGATTGCCAAGATCCTGGAGTTTGACCTAGAGATAAAGCCCACCAAGTTCGTAAAAGGGAAGGCTTTAGCCAAGCTGTTGGTTGAATCCAATTGCAGGGCCTTGGGGGTTAGCTTCATCAATGCTTGCTCAGGAAATCAACAAGCTGAGTTGCCCAACAAAATCTCTCAGGGTGGCTTATCACTAGCAGAATGCACCTGGTACAAAGACATTTTATACTTTCTGCAAGAGTTGAAACCTCCTGATGGAATGGGAAAAAGCAAGGCAAGAGGTTTAAATCTCAAGTTAGTCATATATTTCCTTATTGACCAAGTCTTACACTGGAGAGATCCTCTAGGGGTTTTTCTGAGGTGTCTGAATCCATAGGAAGCCCAGAAAGTTATGTTTGATTTCCACAGTGGCCTTTGTGGAGGGCATCATTTTTGGAATACCACAACCCACAAAATTCTCAAGGTTGGGTACTAATGGCCCACCTTATTCACTGATGTCTGCAGAGAAGTCAGAGATTGCATCAAATGCCAAAGGTTCTCAGGAAAGAATTCGCTCAAATATCTGCCACTAAAGCCTTTAGTAGCCTCAACAACCTTTCAACAGTGGGGGTTGGACTTCATTGGGGAAATTCATCCTCCTTCAAGTGGCTAGCATAGATGGATCTTGACTGCAACAGACTATTTCACCAAGCGGATAGAAGCTTCCTGCACCAGGAGTGCTTCACACAAGGTAATTATCATCTTCTTGGAAGATATCATCTCCAGATTTGGCTTTCCCAACAAAATTGTCACCGATAATGCTACTTCTTTCAAATCTGAGCCTCTGGTTAAGTTCTATGAGCAATTGGAGATTTCACTAATTCACTCCACTCCCTATTATCCTCAAGGAAATGGACTGGCATAATCTTCCAATAAAAGTCTGATCAAACTCATTAAAATATTATTGGAAGACAATAAGAGGGCCTGTGATTCAAAGCTCAAATTCACTCTATGGGCTTATCGAGTGACAACAAAGAAGTCCCTAGGAACCTCACCTTTTCAACTTGTTTATGGGATGGAGGCTATGTTTCCCACTCAACTCACTTTACCTGAAGCTAAATTCTTTCAAGATCATGAAGGAGAGCCAAACCATATCGTCAGAAGGATTCATCAAGTGGTGGAAGTGCAGCAGATCAGGGAGTAGGTGATGGACATAGCTCATAGACATCAACAGAATATCAAGCATGCCTTTGAAAGGAAGGTCAGGAAGGAGGAATTCAAGCTCGGAGATTTGGTGCTTAAGTGGGATGCACCCAGGCAAGATAGGGGAAAACACAACAAGTTTGATGCCCTCTGGATCAGGAGCTTCAAAATATCTGAAGTAGTCTTAAATAACATGTATAGGTTGAAGGATTTGGAGGGTGAAGAAGTCTTTAGCGGCCTAGTAAATGGGCATGTCCTGAAGAAATGTTTTGTTTGAGCCTTAGAAGGCTCCTCTGTTTTTGTAAATATTGTCTGTATTGATTTTATGTTTATTTTCGGCTTAATAAATGGCTCCATATCCCAATAAAAGATAATTGGAACTGCAGAAGGAGTTCTTAGATCATCGTGGGGATGACTCTATCCCCCATGGAGCCTAATGTTACCGCCAACACTTGCAAGTCATGAGCGTCGAGCGTAGTGCACTAAAGAAGTCCATTTCGGGCTTAAAATCAAGCGAGCGAGCATTTTGGTTTCAACGGTGACAATCCACACATGGAGCAGATCAATAGTCATTGGGTAATATTGAGTCATAGAATTGCACGAGGTTTAGCGCATTGGCTCATCTCTTATGGCCAAAGTCGCGAAGTGATTAACCGTTTCGCGATTTTGGCTACCAGGACTTCAAAAGACACGGGGTCTCTCTTCCACTGCATCGGGAAGCCCTAAAACCTTAAATTCAAAAAGCACCCAAAATTCGTTTTGACATTCTGGCTACCAGGGGTTCAAGAGACAACGATCACTCCTCCACTACATTGGGAATTCCTGAAAACTGAAACCCGAAATGCGAAAAGTGATGAAAATCCATTTTGGCATTTCAGCTATTGGGACTTCAAAATACATGGGGTCTCTCTTCCACTGCATCGGGAAACCCCAAAACCCAAAATGTGAAAAATTCCCAAAAGCTGTTTCGAAATTCCATCTACCGGGAGTTCAAGAGACAAGGGGTCACTCCGCCACTGCATTGGGAATCCCCGAAACCCGAAACGCGAAATGAAAAAGCGCTTGGGGGCCATTTGGACATTTCGTCTACCAGGACTTCAAAATACATGGGGTCTCTCTTCCACTGCATCGGGAATCCCTGAAACCCAAAATGCGAAAAGCACCCAAAATCCATTTCAACATTTCGACTACCGGGAGTTCAAGAGACAAGGGGCCACTCCTCCACTGCATCGAGAATCCTCGAAACGCGAAATGAAAAGTGCCCGGGGGCCATTTTGGCATTTCAGCTACCGGGACTTCAAAAGACATGGGGTCTCTCTTCCACTGCATTGGGAATCCCTGAAACCCGAAATGCGAAAAGCGCCCAAAAGCCGTTTTGGCAGTCCAGCTACCGGGAGTTCAAGAGACAAGGGAGCTGCTTTTCCACTGCATCGGGAATCCCCAAAACCCGAAATGTGAAAAGATCCCAAAATCCATTTCATTATTTTGGCTACTGGGACTTCAAAAGACATAGGGTCTCTCTTCCACTACATCGGGAATCCCTGAAACCCGAAACGTGAAATGAAAAAACGCCCGGGAGCCATTTCAGCATTTGGGCTACTGGGACTTCAAAGGACGTTTTTAGTCTCGGCCACCCTCCATGGAAAAATAAGTTAATGAATATTTAACAGGTGGTTGAGACCTTATCTCAAGCCATGAATACAGAGCATGGAGGTTTTGGTAGGCATTTTGCCCAAGATCATCTTGTGTGTAGGTTTTCCTAAAAGAGCCATGTTGATCTGATGTCCTTGACTGATCAGAAGAACCTGCACACACTAAGTTAGACTTTAATGTCTCATCTACCCTCTTGCTGCAAGAGAGAGAATTTCTCTGAGTATATATACTCAATTTTTGTATTTTTGTAAGGATGGATGGTAGAGAAGAGCTCCCGACTGTAATGTTTTAATGAAGCACTGGTTTTCTTGGCTATGTATATGTATATGAAATTTCCTTGTTTAATGTAAGGCAACTCTGTTTTTCATCTTGTTTTGATCTCATATTGAAATAGTTCATGACTAAATGATTCAAATGAATCATCGTGACTATGTTATGATAAAGGATTTATTATAGCACTGTTATGTTCTTTTAGTGTCTTTGCTTTTGAATATAAGAGGCTATTGTGTTCAAATTTTTCTTCTATAGGCTGTTGGAAGCCCAGTGCCTACAAAAACCCTTCACATTTGATTACAGAAGTCTTCCTCCTACTCACCCTTATTACAACTTACTACCTGAAATTGAATCAAGGCCTCATCTTCTTGTGCATGCCCCACCTAGTTTTTGAGTTAGAATGATATTGCTTCGAGTTTACTTCCATCCATCACTCTTTATCAACAAATCATGAAATTTAAATTGATGGGCCTCAGGCTTACTCCTGCTGCAATCCAAGAGTGACTTATGATGCCAACACTTGGCAAAGGCATCCTACAAACCCCGATAGCTCCCAAATATACCATCAGTTCTCCAATAATTGAGGTTCATGAACAATACA
This sequence comes from Picea glauca, assembly GCA_000966675.3. Classification (NCBI taxonomy): domain Eukaryota; kingdom Viridiplantae; phylum Streptophyta; class Pinopsida; order Pinales; family Pinaceae; genus Picea; species Picea glauca. The sequence continues at coordinate 74,586 of JZKD02S0569247.1, read as the reverse complement.
TGAGAGATTTTTTACTGATAGGAAAATTCCTGAGGCTATGGCCTTTTGAAAAAGACTTTGTCAAATAAACTCAACACTGGTGGAAACCCAAGGGACATTATGACCTCCAACTAGGATCAAAAGGCGTCTTCATGATCATATTGCATAACTTGGAGGATAGAAATCGAATCTTCGAAGGGGGGTTGTACTTCTACAACTCGGTAGGCGTTTTCCTTCGATTTTGGATAGAGGGATTCAACTCAAAAAAGGAAAACTTCACCCACACCCCGGTCTGGGCATGATTATATTCGCTCCCATAGGAATTATTGTTGGAGGAGATCCTCATAGAAATTGGAAACACCATCGACAACTACATCAAATCCTCGGAGGCAACCAAGCAACGAAGGTACACTGCTTATGCTCGCATTTGTGTCTATTTAAATATTTCGAAATCCCTTCCTAGAGCCATTATCCTAGATTATCAAGATGATGAATGGTCCCAAACCGTATATTATGATCACATCCCCTTTTGTTGTCGCAAGTGTCATGAGCATGGACATCTTTTTCGCGAATGCCCTCTAAATAACCCACCTAAGCCATCTTAGGAAGACTCTGACAAGTCCAAGGATGGTTTCACCTAGGTCACGAGTCACCAAAAGCACCAAGCCGATAGGGAACCCCTCAAGGCCCCCCCCGGACCTCCTACCAATAACTCTTTTGATTCCCTTCAAACCCCATTGAATACCCCCTCTCCTTCCACCAACCCTCTGAAAACCACTGGAGCTGATCAAACCCTTGCTATTCCTGATCCCCTTGCCCAATCCTCATCTCAAACTTTAATCACGATGCCCATTCTTCCAACCACTCCCATCCTAGAAATGGGAGATCCAGACATGGACCTAGAGGATCAAGAACTGGCAGGCATTGATATGGCCCATCTGGAGCAAGCCTATCATAAGAAAAAACTATACACCATACCGCCAGACCAGCTGCGTAAGGTGTACAAGGTCTTTCTCAATTATTTGATAGGAGATTCAGCTCGAGCCAACAAAAATATGGGAATAAAAAAAGAAACCTCAAAGGAACAATGCAAGCCTACAAAAGAGGAGAAAAAGAGAGGCATAAAACCAAAACACCATCTCATTCAAGACATCAATAACTTCCTAGTCAACTCAGGTCAAATTCATCTGATCTCGGACAACTTCCCTCCCCTCGAACCCCTGTCATCCTCATGAAGATATTATCTTGGAACATAAGGGGACTTAATTCAAAGAGAAAACAAGCTTTTCTCAAAGAAAGAATCAAGAAGGATCAACCATACATACTCCTCCTATAGGAAACAAAATGCATGGGAGTAGAAGCGCTTACCACTCTTCAAAGATGTTGGACCCAGGCCCAACATGTGGAAGTGGATGCCAGAGGGGCAACTGGGGGTTTTTTAATACTCTGGAATCCAACCATAGTCCTACTTGACAACTTTTTTACCTCCAAATGGACCATCACTGCCTCCTTTCACCTCATTGGCTCGAACAAACAAGGCTACATCACAAATGTTTATGGACCCCCTAGACCAAGGGACAAGGAAGCCTTCCTTCAACACCTCCAATGGATTGCAGAACACTTAGGGCCCCAATGATGGATTCTTGGGGGAGACTTCAATATGACCACAAGGCTAGAGGGGAAAAATGGGGGCCATTTCTCTTTGGGAAACAATAGTACATTATTTAAAGACACCATCAACCTACTGAACCTCATAGACGTCGGAACAGATAATGGGTTGTTTACTTGGTTCAAAAGACACTCAGGGGCACACCATGTCTCTAGAAGACTTGATTGCTTCCTAATCTCCGAAGCTATTACGATGGACAGTTTATCTTGGAATGCCACAGTCATAGACACCCCGGGATCAGATCAATAGCCAATTTTACTAAATCTCAACATCACTAGCACCCCAGGCAGAAAACCTTTCCGCTTTGAAAAATTCTAGTTGAAACACCCAAATTTCCAAAAAAACATAAAGACTTGGTGGGAGGATGCGGCTATCCAAACAAGGACCCCAATGTATCGGTTCCAACAAAGGCTAAAAAACCTCAAGAAACACATAAAATCCTGGAATAAGTCCACCTTTGGTGACATTTTCCAAGAACAGGAGCATCTAAAACAACAAATGCAAACACTCCAACAACAGATACGAACAGAGGGCCTAATACAAGACCTAAAAATGCAAGAAACACTCCTAAACAACCAGATTGTAGAGAGAAGAGCACAGGAAGAATACTCTGGAGACAAAAATCTCGCATCTAATGGCTGAAAGAGGGGGAAAAGAACAAAAAATTCTTCCACAGATCCATGGTCTAGCGGAACCAAACTAATCGCATCACCCACCTAGTCTCAATGCAGGGTATAGAAATCCAACAACATGCTGATATGGAAAGGGAATTGCTCTCTTACTATCAAAATCTTCTTACGAAACCCCCAAGAGATCGCTCACAGGCCATCGAGTCCATCCTAAAGAAAATTCCCAAGGAAGTCACCAAAGAGAAAAATGAAGACCTTATGAGACAAATAACTCAGGAGGAGGTCGATCAATCTCTCAAGGCTACCCCACTAGGAATATCTCTTGGGCCAGACGGCTTCACTTCAGACTTCTTTCACTACTAATGGAGAATAATTTGTAAAGACATTTGGGAAATCATTGAGAGCTCTATAAAATACAGAAAGGTCCTCCAGGACCTCAGTGGAACCTTTCTCACCCTCATACCTAAGGAAAACAACACCACATCCACCTCGCACTTCAGACCCATAGCCCTTTGCAATGTCATCTACAAAATCCTCACAAAGATCATCACAACCAGCCTTAAGCCAATTCTTCCCTTCTTAATCTCCCCAGAACAATCAGGCTATGTGGAGGGTAGACAAATCTTGGATAGCATGATCCTAGCTCATGAATTTATTCACTCCCTTCACTCCACCAAAACTCAAGGTATTCTCCTAAAACTAGACCTCTCTAAAGCTTTTGACAAATTGAGTTGGAGCTACTTAAAATCTTCACTCCTATCCTTTGGCTTTGATCCCACTTGGGTCTCCTGGATAGTCAATCTCACCTCTTCAGCAATTTTTTCCATACTCATCAATGGTATCCCCTCCATACCCTTATCTCCCTCCCGAGGAATAAGACAAGGGGACTCGCTCTCGCCCTTCCTCTTCATCTTAATGGCAGAAGATCTCAGTCACACCCTGAAAGAAACCATCAAGGACCACTCTCTATCTAGCCTCACCCCCCATGGCATTTCCCCCTCCATATCACACAACCAATTTGTAGATGATATAATTCTTATGGGTCTGTCCATAGCCAGAGAAACCCCGCGCTTCACATCTATCATCGACCTCTTCTATGAATATTCAGGCATGGAGGTGAATTTACTCAAATCCCAAGTCTTCTTTTTCAACACTCCTTTGGAAATCCATAATCATCTCACTCTCCTCCTAGGCTTCACCCGCAACGTCCTTCCCTCCGTCTACCTAGGAATCCCCCTCATTCACAACCCACTCATAAATTCTTCTTGGGACTCCTTACTGTCCACCTTCAGGAAGAGAATCTCCCTCTAGACCTTCCACTCCCTCAATCTGCCTGGACGCTTCATACTCCTTAAAATATGTCCTTCAAGCTCTCTCGTTCTACCTCTTCTCCACCTTGGTGGCCCCAAATTTCATCCTTAACACATTAAGAATGCTTCAAAGAATATTTCTGTGGAAAGGCACTAAATAAGGGTGCAAAATGTCCTTGGTAAGCTGGCAAAAAGTTTGCAATCCAAAAAAAGGAGGCCTCGATCTCCGGGACCCAACCATTCTCAACAAGGTCCCAAGGGATAAAATCTGGCGGAGATGGTTAAAGATACCACAAGACCTATGGGAAAAACTATGAAGGAAGAAATACAACCCCACAATCCCTAAAGGATATATCATTAGATGGAATGGTCAAAGCCAGGGATCGTTGATCTGGAACACGGACAAGAACAATCACAGACTCATCATGGACCACTCGTTCTGGGAAATTCAAAGTGGATGATCAACTTACTTCTAAAGCGACTCGTGGCACACATCCTATCCCGGAACACAGATCCGACTCTCAACAGCCTCTTCCCTCTCACAACAGTTGCTAGACTTCACAAAGTGATAGACTTCTAGAAGCCTTTCGATCCAGGGGATATCTGGTGTACCTGGAAAAACCCCAACGAGAACCTGAACATTCCCCCACAGCTCAACCTCCATCCCCTGCAGAAAAATCTAGCTACAAGGAAAATTTTAAGTCATGAAGGGGAGGATATAGTTAGATGGTGACACTCTACCACAAGAGCCTTCAACATACCAGAAGTTTACTACATAAAAGTAGGCCACAAAATCTTACCTCGAGAGTTGGTTTGGGGGAAAATATGGGATAAGAAAACATGGCCGAAAATCAGTACCTTCCTTTGGTTAGTGGCCCACAACATCATCCTTATTTGGGATAATCTATGAAAAAGGGGCTTCATTGGCCCATCTTGGTGTCAGCTATGTGGTCAAGAGGAAGAAACTCAAAATCACCTCCTCAATATTTGTCCCTATAGTTCGAGCATCTGTGATCATAGCGCCAAAATTGCGAGAATAATGGATAGGAGTTATATAGGCTTAAAGGAACCTCTTGAAGAATGGAGAAGTTCGACCTTTTAGTCATCCATCCTCAATAGAATCTGGTATTTTCTCCTAGGTTTCATTCTCTAGCACATCTGGAAAGAGTGGAACTGAAGAATTTTTAACTTGGTCCCCAGGAACTGGAAAAACGTGTGGACAACAATTCAAACCAATATCAATGAAACCATCTCGCTACACCCTTGGAAATATTAGGACCTCACAACCCCTAAAAATGAAACTAACATTCTCAAGTCCTGGTGAATCATTATCAATCCCACCCCCGAAAGGCACTTTGCATTTGCAGGAAGCAAGACAAGCCACACTCATTGAGAAGCTTCACCCACAGACTATTTTAAACTCAAATTTGATGGAACCTCCAAAGGGAATCCAGGACCAACAGGATATGGTGTGGTTATTCGAAACAACAAAGGGGAAACACTTTATATCCTGCATGGTAATATGGGGCACAATACCAACAACGCTGTGGAAATTTGGAGCCTCCTTTGCAGTTTACAAGAAGCCTCAGAGAAAGAGCTTTTTCCCCTCATTGCGGAAGGCGACTCGCAAATTGTGATAAATATCCTTTCGCATATTCTAAATGGGGAAGACCCATAGAAAATCTCTCGAAGTTGGAGACTCATGAATGGGATTTGCAGAATAAAATCAACTCTTCAACATCGACGAGTAATCCTGCCATCCAATGTAAGAAGAATGGCCAATCAAGTTGCTAACAGGTTAGAAAATCTGGGTGTTGAGTTGGAGGAAGGTGTCTTCTCTTGCTCCATTGTCGCCAACCCCTCACACCCCACATTCATCGCTTGCAGGAACATGGGTCACACCAAATACCAACCCCCGGATGGGGTGCCACCATGATATTATGGGTGCAGCTCGGGATGAGGCCACATGGCTAGGATACTTGCCACTTGACGTTCGTCCAGCGTCACGTTCCCTCTCAAGTCACCTCTGGCATTTAAACGGCCTGTTTCCAACCTCTTTCTCTCACTTTCACCCCGCATCTCACATGAACAGGGACCTACACATCCTCATGGCATTGTGCAAAGAGCCCTCCCGGTCACTTCAGCTCCAGCCTGTTCAGTCCGCTCTTAAAGTCGGGATGTCGACTCTTTCTTCTCACTCTTTCTCTCAAAATTCATAGAGCGTCTCCTCTTGGGCTCCTTCACTCCTTTGCTTTGAATTCCCTCTGGAGCAACCTATCCTTGCTCGTTGTTCTTTTGTGGGGATTCTCCCCTCCAAGATTGTCTCTCTTCAGAATTTTCCTTCCCCAAAGACCGCCACCTTCCGTCATGCCACGAACCTATGGTAAACCAAAGTGAGGAGCAGCCTGGTACAAGGCCTGGGGAAGGAAACCACCCTCCTCTATTCCATCTTGCAAAGCCTTGAACCCCCCTTGAGGAGTCTCCCCTCACCACCCTGAAGTGGTTTCTCCCCCTCCATTGACCCCCCTGGTTGACCACCCCTTTGAAGCAGGTTTTTCCCCTCCTTTGGCCCCTTTAGTTGTGTCTTCTCCTTCTCAGCCACCCTGCGATTCAGACACCGACTTATCCCACCTCTCAAACCCCTACGGCTGTAGGGTCGAGTGGTTCGATCTCTTGGGAAATTCTCTTGATTACGCGCCACCTCCCCCTTCTCCTCCTCGATGTCCCTCCTTTTCGCCTCCCCCCCTCGTCCCAACCACGCCACCTCCCCTCCCTCCTCCTTTATGAGATCCTCCTCCTCTTCTTTGCTTTCCACCCACCGCAATCCTTTTTGTGGAAAGTGCGATGACTGAGATGAGATCATGTCCACTCCGAGCAACATTAAAAAAGACCTAGATACATCAAATTGGCCTTGCGCGACACACAGACCAGGGAATTCGACCGCTAGCACAGAGTGGATACTTTGATGGAATTTCTCCAAGATCTTCTAATGCAAATGGGGGTGTTCCTACACCTCCAACTCGCCTTCTCTCAGGATCGTTCTCAAAATCCCTTTAGTTGAGCCGAAGCGGCTCACTAGATTCCTCTCTGGAATCACTGTGTAATTATCCGATCCACAGGTCCTTTTCTACCCGCACGGTTTTATGCACTTAACCGTGACCTTTCCCCGACTCTGTATCGAGTTTCAAGGTTTCACGGTGTAACGACCGTAATTGAATAAATGATTAAAGATTACAAAGAAAAAAAAAACAGTTAAAGAAAATAAGCATGATTAATTGTGTGATAATCAAACTGAAGAATGCATTTAATGAACTGTGACAGAAANAAAGAAATAAAATAATGTAAGAACAGGGATGGCGTAGGCTGCCAAGGGTGGCGTATGCAGGGCAAGAAGCCCAGAAATCCCAAGAAGATAAGGAAAATGTTAATGAAACGGAGTATGGGGGACAGAGGGTGGTTGTGAGGTAAATGCATGAGGCGGCAGGGAGGAATAAGGGGGGGAAAGAGGGGGATGGGAGCACCATTCGATGGGAGGGGACAAAATGGATGCTGTGGATGGTTGTGTTTCACCGTGAGCAGAGGTTCTGCGTATTGGCTGTGAGCCTGTGATATTTTGTGGACTGTTGGCTTGCTGTGAGCAAGGAACAAAGTGTTCTGGACTATGACTTTTGATCAGGGAGGCACGTGTTGCTGGAGGTTTTGGGCTCGGGGGCCAGGATATCTGTAGATATCCTGGAGCTAGGTCGTTTTCCTAGTTGGCAGGGTGGACAGTATATTTGGGCAGTTATTTTGTGTTTATGGCAGGTCTGAACTGAGTAGCAGGGCAGCAAAACAACAAGACAGCAAGGCAGCAGAGGCAACTGAAATTAGCATCAGATCCAGGTACTTGGTTAAGTTTGAATTTATTTCTTTCTGTTATCATTTCAGTATTTATTGAGAATTCTAAACTGNTGTAGTTGCTGTTATAAAACTCAATATTATGTTAGGAAGTTGTTCTTTCAGTTTACTTAATCAATGCTTATGGATTATTTCTATCTGCCATGGATTCAGTATTGATGACAAATCTAATTTGTTAAGGTATCTGTTATCCCAAGTCAGCATTAGGCTATGAAATTATTGCTTCAGTTTACTTAAATAAAACGTTTATTAAGTTGCTTATAAAATAGAGGAGGCACAAAAA
>JZKD02S0569247.1:43761-62387 GCA_000966675.3 Picea glauca | reverse complement strand
TTATAACAAATTGAAAATGGTTTTATAGTAAATTGACAATTGTTGGGACACTCTAACTAGTTCAATGATCACATCTAAGTACACAGGGACTAAGCTCTAACTAGTTCAATGATCCCATCTAAGTACATAAGAACTAAGCTGCCATGCAACCCTTATTATATAACACATATCAATATTTTTTCATTCTTTGTAATATAAAAACATTTAAAAATTGATTCATCACATATTTATTATAAAGTTTAGCAATGTAATTTTTTTATGTTATTAAATTAGTATAGTTTCGTGTTATATTATATCAAATAAAATAGTGTTTTTATAAAACTTAGCAATGTAATTTTATTATGTCATTAAATTAGTATAGTTTAGTTTCATGTTATATTATATCGAATAAAATAGTGTTTTTGAATTTGAGTTACTATTAAAAGTAATGTTATTATTATATGACACATAACAATGTTTATGTGTAAGGGATTAAATTTTAACATATTTATTGTAAAGTGGTTTATTTTTTTTATTATATTATTTAAAACACATAGTTTAAATGTTTTACTTTATACATTTTTTATAGAATTTTTACCCTCATGTGTTTTGTGTAAAATTTAGTTGGAAAGTTAGAAAATTGCATATTTTAGTGGTCGAGATTACACATTTTGTGTGTCTTAGAGTTTTTGAAGACATTGAATCGATTTATGCATTCAAAAACATGATTTAAGAAAAGTAAAATTGTGATTTTGTCAACAATTGCATTGTCAGATTCATGTGATACTTGTCAAAAAATTGGAAGCATAGAATGTTTAGACTACGCCCTTTAAATAAGTGCAATTGTATTCCCCTCCAAAAAAATAATAACATTATTATTACATGAAAAAAATATTAATTGATTCATTCTTGATTTATTATATCTATTTATTGTATTCAATAGAAGAGATGGTATTAACCCTGAGGTGTAGGAAAATCGGTGACAGAGTGTGTTGTTAAGAAACTTCGTGATGTTAAAGTCATTGGTTCAAAACTTGTGGGGAAAAAATATCCAACCATGTCAAGGGTTGGCATGGCTCAGGCCGGGTGCGATCCCCGAGTCATTTTAATAACTTAGATGCCCCTGAGTCACGGTTTCTCAAGTCACAGGCTAGTCTCGTCGGTCACGGACAAACTAGCAAACAAAAAAACAAAAATAGAAGAGATGGTATTATTGTTGGAATTATTGATTATGTGTTTTCATTGATGGTAACATGAGTCCAACATGTACAGTAATCATAAGAAAAGAAAGATCACCTTGTGACATAAAAAATTCATGATCATTGTTGATCACGATATGATCAACATTGATCCTATGAATCTAAAGCTCAGGAGAGGTAGCATACAAAGAATCCATGTACAGAAGGAGTAAAGAATGCACAAAAATTTATTAAAAGCTCAGGAGAAATATCGATGAAACAAATAAGAAGAAATAAACATTAATCAAAGCTTAGAAGGGAAAGTGCATTGCAGAAATGCGATAGGTATCGAATTCCCAATAGATCAAAAATATTGGTTCAGTTGGAATCCAAGTATAAACCCGAAAGCTCAGAAGAGATGAAACACAGGAGGCTCAGAAGAGATGACACACATGAGTTGTCCATTATCATTTTGGGACAGTCCAAGACTGTCAGATTGAGGGGAATTCATAGGTTGGAAAGAATTAGATCTCAATCGACATATCTGAAGTAGGAGCTTCGATATGTTTTCCAGCCATTAATATCAAGGAAGGACAAGAGTCGTCTGATCTAAGAAACATTTCAGGAATTATATTGATCTTTCGATCAAAATAAAATAGAAGGATGGGATAAACAAGGCCAAAGGCCTGAGATCCCGAATATCCGAATTTTCGAAAACCATTGGATCGTGTTAAGATTTTCACGTCAAAGAAGGATCATTAGATGAAGTCAAATTACTCAAGGTTTACTCAGGGAATGTCACTCTGGGAGAATTGGGAAGTGGGAAAAGAGAATAACTTGAAGTCTCGAAGTACGAAATGAATCTAGACCATTAATATAGAATTTATCATGGTCGTTGGATCAAGGATTCATATGAACCTATGATCGTTAGATCCAGGAGGAGGACATGTGGCACATCGGGCAATCAACATTAGTAAATACCATGTCAGCAAGGACACATGGTGCAATCAAATGGTGACAAGTGTCAAGGTCCAATTGACATTTTAGGTACATGTAAGTCACAAATTTAAGTGACACGTGGAAGCCACTTGGCTAGTGCCATTTCAGTAATGACGTCAGCAAGTTACATCACTTCGAGAGTTTTTCCTTTAGGGGAATCCAACATCTACCATAAACAACTACACAAAGAACCGAAGATTGAACTCAATGCTAACCATTGATCTAAGATACTTTGGATTATCACATGACCATTAGATCAAAATATAGTGGAAAGATGATGTAATCACTCCCATGTTGACCACTTCGGTACTGACTAACTATGGTGGAAATTGGAACAACAATTCCCTATACCTCCGAAGTCCCGAAGTCCCGAAGTAAATAGTTTCCATCCATCTCAACCATTGATTAATTCATAGTCGTTGGATAAAGTAGTGGAAGGATAGAGTAAGCGTAAATGACGAAGTAACGCTAACTGTTGATATAATTCAAGAGAATTCTCGACCATTGATCAAATATAGTGGAAGGATAGAGTAAAGCATAAATCACAAAGTAACTCTAACCATTGATCCAGTTCGATAGTGTTCTCAACCGTTGATCAAGCATAGTGGAAGGATAATGTAAGAGGAGGTGTTAAACTGACAGCAGGTGATCACCATCACTTTATGACTTATTCGGTAAGTTATCACTCCAGAGGAATTGAACTACTTCATATTTCTAATAACCCATAGCCCTGAAGTATCGAAGCTACGAAATAATATATGGATCATTGAAGCTTATAGACACACGTCAACTCAATATTAACACTTTGGTGAAATTTAGTATAGGAGACTTGAAAGTTTATAAAAAGAACAAACCCCCAAAGACACAAAGTACTGGAGGAAACAACAATTTTCCATCTCACAATTGAATCCCAACCATTAGATAAGGATAATAAAATTGTGAGAAATGAGTCTTTTAAAAAGAATGATCATACCATTGATCCAAAATCATGATCAATGTTGAGGATTAAAACCGTGAATTGAAGTTGTTTGAAATATAACACTCCAGAAGATATCACTTTGGAGATAAAAAAACTATTAAGTGCAGAGAAGTCTTGGATGAGATTGAAGAAATAGTCATCAATCTAAAGACTCAACTTGAACATGCTAAGAATGTAGAAGAAGCCTCGAAGATTCAGTTAACTAAAAAGGAAGAGACATGTCACATGTTGAATTTGGAAATAGTCAATCTCAAAAAGATGGATGAAAAGAAAAATAAATCTGTCAAATTCCAGAATAGCTTAGCTATCCTAGATAAGATTTGGAACAATCAACGATCGATTGATGAAAAAACTGGTCTTGGATACAATAAAAAGGAAGACAATGAAAAATGGAGCACCATTTGAAAACATGATAAAGGATCATCCTTCTCAAAAGGAAAAGGTGCAATTACAAAGAAATTACAAGTCATGAACTTTGTCAATGAAGGAAGATATAGAAGTAAAAGGGAAGGAGAAAATCAAAAGATAGATCTCTCAAGACAAAATAAATTCATGAATGGAAACACCTTCAATGGATATTTATTTTCTTGTCATAACTTTGGCCATAAAGAAATGGACTACAAGAAACTAGAGAAAGGATATGCATGAAAATCCAAAAACTCAATTAGATGTTGGAGATGAAATTTTGTTGGGAACACTACAAACTTTTGTTAGACAATGATATGTTACAATTGTGATAGGTTTGGGCACAAATCCAAAAGCCACAAGAGTTAAAAAATTCAATCCTTAAATAAGTCATTCAAGCTAGGGAGAAAACCTAATAAAATCTGGAAGATGAAAGGAGATGACAAATCTACAAAAACACAATTAGAAAGAAAAGGTCCAAAAAGAAGAATATCTCATAGAAAGACACGGAGAAGAAAATATGAAGGAGAAATCAAGAAAGATGATCTTGCACCTTAAATGAAGAAATTAATAACAAGAAAATGATGTGTGAAGGTCCTAATAATGAATGTGAAATTCAATATGAAATAGATCAAGCTCAAGAAAGGGAAGTCCCTATAAGAGAATATGACACAATCATGATGATTTCATAATCATTTATCCAAAGAAATAAAAATCATTCATAGGGGGAGTTGTAGAATACAATAAAGAGAAAACGGACAAAGGAGAGCATCGCCTTAGGGGGGAGTATAACCTTATAGGAAACAAGAAAAGATCATTTTTTTCATTTTTGTAAAAAGGGGAGAAGAGAAAAAGTAGTAGAGAATTTCAAGGGGTATCAATCAACGAAGATCAATTGATATTAACAAAGATCAATTGATAAAAAATTGGTATGAAATCAATTGGTATCAATCCTCAATTGATATTCCTGTGAAATATCAAATAAGAATAAGAAGTAGATCAAGAAGATCAGTAATATTCATACCCTTCTCCTATTTGACAAAGGAAAGACATTAAAAACTCAAGGGGATTATTTTGGTTATCAAATAAGAATGTAATTAGATCAAGGTTTAAAAGACAGGATCACTACAAATGGGTATCATTACAAGTTGGTATAAAGAAGACTACTTATTTGAACACAAATATCCCTATGTACTAAGATAAGCAGTTAGTAAATTCACAGGGGGAGAAATTTTTTCAGAGCCTCACTCTTTGTCATTGATGTCAAAGAGGGAGAGAAGTAGTAAAACAAAGTTAAGCAGAAAAGAAATTTGCTATCAGATAGAAAATAATATCAGTGATAGAGCGGGAAAAGGTATGAACTCATTTTTGTTTTATAGATATGTTTCCCTGAATGAAAAAGGAGAAGATTGTTGGAATTGTTGATTATACATTGTTATTGATGGCAACATGAGTCCAACATGTACAGTAATAAGAAGAAAACAAAGATCACCTTGTGGTAGAAGAAATTCATGATCATTTTTTATCATGATAGGATCAACATTGATCCTATGACTCTAAATCTCGGGAGAGGTAGCATGCAGAGAATCCATGTACAAAAGGAGTAAAGAATGCACAAATAATTATTAAAATCTCAGGAGAAATAGCGATGAAACAGATCAGAATCAAGAAACATTAATCAAAGATCAGAAGGGAAAGCACATTGCATAAACGCAATAGGGATCAAATTCCCAACATATCAACAATATTGGTTCATATGGAATCCAAGTATAAACCCAAAATATCAAAAGAGATAACGCACATGAGCCGTTCATTATCATTTCGGGATAGTCTAGGACTTTCAGATTAATGGGAAGTCAGAGGTTGGGAAGAATTAGATATCAACCGAAAGATCTGAAGCAAGAGCTTCGGTAGGTTTTACAACCCTTAATATCAAGGAAGGACATGAGTTGTCCGATCTAAGAAACATTTCGGGAATTATATTGACCGTCCGATCAAAATAAAATGGAAGGATAGGAAAAGCAAGGCCAAAGGCCTGAGATCTCGAATAGTCGAATTCCCTACAACCGTTGGATTGTGTTAAAATTTTCGCATCAAAGAAGGATTGTTAGATGAAGTCAAGTTACTCAAGGTTTATTCAGGGAATCTCACTTAGGGAGAATTGGAAATTCGTAAAAGCGAATAACCCGGACTCCTGAAGGCTGAAATGAATCTAGACCATTGATATAGAAATGATCACAGTCGTTGGATCAAGGATTCATATGAACCTATGACCATTATATCCATGAGGAGGACATGTGACACATCAAGAAATCCACATCATTAAAGACCACGTTAGCAAGGACACATGGCACAATCAACTGTGACAAGTGTCAAGGTTCAGTTGGAATTTTAGGCACACGTATGTCACAAATATAAGTGACACGTGGTAGCCACTTGGTCAGTGCCAATTCAATAGTGATGTCAAAAATTTATGTCACTCCAGGAGTTTTTCCTTCGGGGGAAACCAACATCTACCATCAGCAACTACCCAAAATTCCCAAGGACAAATTCAATGCTAACCGTTGATCTAAGATCCTCCAAATTCTCACATGATCGTTAGATCAAAACATAGTGGAAATATGATGTAAGCACTCTCAAGTTGAACACTTCAGTGCTAACCAACTCCGGTGGAAATTGGAACAATAATTACCTGTACCTTTGAAGTCCCGAAGTCCCTAAGTAAATAGTGGCCGTCCATATCAACCTTTGATTAAGTCATAGTCATTGGATTAAGTAGTGGAAGGATAGATTAAGCTTAAATCACAAAGTAACCCTAATCGTTGATGTAATTCAGGAGCATTCTTGATCGTTGATCAAGTACAGTGGAAGGATAGAGAAAAGCGTAAATCATGAAGTAACTCTAATCGTTGATCCACTTTAGGAGCATTCTCAATAATTGATCAAGCATAGTGGAAGGATAACATAAGTGGAGCTGTTAAAGCGACAAAAAGTAGTTACCACTGCTTTATGAATTATTTGGTAGGTTATCACTATGGAGGAATTGAACTACTTCACAGTTCTAGTAACCTGGAGTCTCAGAGTACCAAAGCTCTGAAATAAGATATGGATCGTTGAAGCTTATGGACACACGTCAACTCAAGATTAACACTTTGGTCAAATTTAGTCCGGGAGAATTGGAATTTTATAAAAATAACAAACCCCCGAAGCTGTGAAGTACCAGAGGAAATGATAACCATCCATCTCATGATTGAATCCCAACCATTAGACAAGGACAAGAAAATTGTGAGAAATGAGTCTTTAAAAAGAATGATCAGATCATTGATCTGAAATCGTGATCAATGATGAGGATTAAAACTGTGAATTGAATGTTTTTGAAATATAACAATCCAGAAGATATCACTTCAGAGATAACAAGATTTTGTGAAAAGAAGAAAATTTCCAGAGCGTCGAAGCCCGGAGAACACGGTCCCAACACTGGACATATGGAAGATAAAAAGAAAAGGGGGAAGAATTCTAAAGCACGAAACATTGGTCTTGTGATATAGGAATAAGGGTGAAAGAAGAGGCAATGATTAAATTAATAATCTCATGGTTCTGCACATATGGTCATATGAAAAACATGGTTTGAAGGAAGCACCTCCATAGAACTCAATTTTATGCAACATTTACAATGACATGCTTTTAGCCAGAATAGAAGAAAATGCAAAACAAGGGATTTGAAGTTTTTAAATAAAAGTATTAATAATATAATAATAATAATAGAAATTATTATTATTATTTCAAATGAAGAGGTGTATGAAGAGGTGTAATGGTTCAAACAAAGGGACATAATGCTTCAAATTCATACCTCTTAGGAGACTATATAAACAAATAAGTATGGTGAACAAAGATGTAGTTGAATTTGTTGAAGTATATATATTTATATGTAATGGATTGAATGAAGGTTCATTTTATCCCAGTTTTACAAGGTCGTGCTTGTATGAGGATTGGATTCCTCACATCTTAATTGGATCTGAGATAAAAAAGATGGGACTTGTTATGAGGATTGTATTCCTCATTTTTCAGTTGGATCTCAGAACTACAAGCTGGGTCTTGTAACAAAGATCTGGGTCTCTCATAATTGTTTGAAGATAAAGATTGATCTTATGTATTCATTCAAATTAAATAAATAAATAAAATATTTATTGTTTTATATATTGGTTGAGAAATTGAAATAAATATATGTTGTTCAATTAATTTATGAAAAGTGGAAAATTGTCAAAAGTTTTGTGACACTAATTCACCCCCCCCTCTCAGTGTCAAGTGTGAATTTCAAGAATTATTACATCAAATCCTTAGGAGATGAGGAGATGTTAATAGAAAAAAATGTTTGTAGGATTGAAAATAATTGTAGCCTTGTATAATTGAAAATAATTAATGTTTGTGGGTGAATTTTTTGGATTGACTGTGTGTGAGTTTTTGTAACGTTTGATGTTTGGAATTATGCCTCACCTCCACTTTATTTACTTTCAAAGGAACATGCTATGAAAAAAATGAAGTTACATCCATGGGATCCTCCTTATCCCCTGTGCTTTCCAACATTTTTATGGAACATTTTGAATCTGTACCCTTAAACAACTTTCATCTAAAACCCAATTGTTGGTTTCATTTTTCTAATGATACATTTGTTGTGTTTCCTCAGAACCATTCTTCTTTGAATGTTTATTTTTCCACGTTAACAACATCTCTGTCCACATTCAGTTAACCATGGAAGTCCAATAGGAAAACTCTTTTTGTTTTTCATATGTTCTCATCTTGCTACGACTCAATAGTACCCTCATCCACCAAGTGTGTTAAAAAAATTCAGACATTGATTATTATAGCATAAAATTCCACACCTATGCATTTGTTCCATGGCCTAACTCTTTCCCAAATCTTGCTAGAAAATTTCCCAAGTTGCCTCTCCAAAAGAATTTAAAAAACATGCCTTATGAACATATATATGGGTTTCCCTAGTGAAAATCGCGAACATCTGCGACTCTCTAGCTTGCAACCCGCAAATGCCGTCAAAAATAATTATGTGTTTTCGGGCAGGTGTTTTGGTTGGCATCATTCCCCAACGTTTCCACACTTGTACACTATGGAATCCAACTCCCCCAACCTCTTGGGGAAGAGATAAAAGTATCATTGAGGGAAGGGATGATTTTAGGGGCTAAATTTCTCTCATGGGCTAATTTTCCATGGTTTTTTCAAAAAAAGGATTCGCTATTTTAAAAATGATTCGCCCAAATTCTATTGGATAAAATTATTTTACCTTAAAAATAGCCTAAAAATTATACAAATTATATAAAATCCATAGAAATTTGAATATTTTTACAAAAATATCGCCAAACATTTTGTAGTTGGGATATTAAGGATTAGTAATATTCGCCAAGGTTTCTACATTTTAAAATAAATTTCCATCCTTAAAAATATCCATGATTGAGGGATAAAGAGAGTTCAAGTCCCTTGGTGAAATATTATGTTTCTAGTATATAGAAGGCGTCCCTTTCCTATAATCCTCTGAGAAACACCCCCTTTTTCTAGAAACTCCTTTACCAACATATCTTTCTTATCTATTTGACTATAGCTTGTAGCCTTATCCATATTTGGGCCATCCAAGGAAGAGTATAGTGGTTGAGTCGATGCTTGAGGGATTCTTGGAGGAACCTAGACAGTTGGCTTCGAGGTGATGCGAAAGGCGACACAAGGTTGTAACTTACCTTTCTAATTTGGTGTTAATATAAGATTTTGTTTTTAATCCTATCCTATGTTCATTGTATGTTTTTTCTTACTAAGTTTACTTTGAATATTATATATGACATGTATACTCTTTGATCATGTAACCACCTTTGTAGAAATTCTTGTACTTTGTCCATTTTGCAAGTTGTTTCCAGCAAAGGATCTGGAGCTCGTCGAGAGAAAGGAGTGGGATTGACATCAAATGGGAGACTTAAGGTGCACCCTTTCTCCCTGTTCCCTCCCTAACTTCTTTTTGTAAGGTATTTATTCTTTCAATTTCATGTGCTTGTCCTAGAGGGAAGATTTTTATCTTCTCTACAGAGTGTTGATCTATTGTGATTTTGACCGAAAATCATGGGGGAAATATCCTGTCAACATAATTGGAAACCATACTAGGGATTCTCCTAGTTTGGGTCAGTCTCTTAGGGTATCTTGCTTGCCTTCATTGTCATTTATTTCTGAATTTTCAGGTTTTTTTGCAGAACCTTTAGTCTCTTAGGAATTATTACCAAGACTTGAAGCCCTCTTCCTCGGAGTGGTTTTTCTTTTTTCTAAACTTACCTAGTCATATGTGAGTTTCATCTCTATAGCATGCATACATCCATGAGTTTCATCTCTACAACCCATGGATATCCACGAGTTGCACTGCTAACAATCTCAGACTTGTGTGAATTTGGAATTTTTTAAAATTCCTCTTTCTTTCTGGTAGTTTTTTATTTGGTGAATTGTTTGGGTTGTTCTGAGTCATTGATTGGCTTTTGCTTTGTTAAAATCTGAAAGTGTATAATACAAAAGAAGAAAAAGATCTTGCTTGAGTTATTTTGTATAATGTTTTTCTAGTTGATTGAAATATTAGCCTTGTTTGTCTAAACATACAAACTCACTGATTTTTCAGTGGTTCCTTTGTTGAGTTCTTTATGTCTTTTCCTTGTTTTAAAAACAAAAAATAGTATTCCTTTTTTTTTTTTTTCTTTTGTAAACGAAAAAGAAAAAAATACGCTTGTTTGTTTGCTTCTCCTTTCTTGAAACCTTGCCTTATATCTCTGCAAGAAATGAGGTAGTTACTTAGGATTTAGGTAGTTTCATTGTATCATGCTTTAGTAGTGGTAGCCTTTCATTAAAAAAGAAAAGAATCCATTAGTACAAGTTTTTCATTCTTGTGTGCATTTGTTTTCAAAAAGAGAATTGTAAAGTGCATCTCGAGGTGTCTTAATATTGCACTCAAACTTTTTGTTTTCATTTGAAAAAGAAAAGAATTTGCTTCATAAGAGTAGTTGCATCCATTTTAATTGGAAGAAATTGTATTGTGTTCTTATATTGAATTACTTTTGGAGTCGATATGAGCATCACCAAAGTTGCATCCACACCCTTTCTAAGTAGAGAAAAACCCATTAAAATGAACTCATAACTAAAATATATTAGAAACTTTCAATTTTATAGGGTGAATGAACAAGTTTAGGGTAGGCCTTGGTGTAGGTTCTAGAGTAAATTTATCCAAGGCCACTAGATAAACATAAGTGTCTGAGATAGGGAGTGAAGAATCTAGTTGTCGTATAAATTGGCCTGGAAGCTCTTCTAACACAGGAGTTAAACACAAGGTCATGTAAGGAATATCCGAGGAGATTCCCCTCCAAAGTTGGACCAAGCGTAGAAGAAATATTGCATAATGGGGGTTTTTCCTGAAGTGATACTGACTCATATGGCATCATTCCTCTACAAATTGTGAACCTGGTTGAAGTTTTCCTGAAGTGATATTAGTCCTCTTGGTGTTAGTCCTCTAGAACTTTGAACATACTTTGAGATTTTATGAAGTGACACTGGCCCTTTTGTATATAGTACTTCAGAAGATCTTCTGTCTTAGTTACCCTTCCCATATATTTGATATTGACTATCGAATGTACCCCCAAAATGCTAACTGTGAGCTAGTAGCCATAGTTGCTTCTCCTACCTATATCACAAGGTCATTGCATGGGTTTTTCATAGTACCTAAGGCAAATTTTGTATCATAGGCTTTAGTACTGCTGGAGGGTGACCCGTGAAGTGTGGGTACTTGGACCACATAAGGATGATCTGTGGAGGTCATGATAACTACTTCTCATACCTTTGTGTGTTGGTGCAGAGGACTTAATCAATCTATTCCTTCATTCAGAAGGGCCTGAGCCCACTTTGTTTTTATTCCAGTCCCAAGACCTAATCCACTTGAGTCAGAATCTTGACAAAGTTGTTTTTGTTCATCTTGTCTTTTAGGTATTTGTAACGATGTGATTGGTGAATGAAGTTCAACTTTAGGAAGGAGATTCAAATGTCACCGAGAACTGCTCACTCAATGTGGCCAACCTACCACCCCAAATATCTAGGAGAATTCAGGGCCTTCCTCTAAAGGAAGAGGTTTGGAATAATTCTCTTGTACCTCCACAAAGGCATCGGCTTTATTAGTTTGAAAATTTCATACGAAATGATCATACTGATATCGTAAACATTGATCCTCTAGAAGTCAACGCTTAAGAACTAGAGGAGGTAACTGTTCAGGACCTTAGAAGTAGGGATTAAGCTCCACACTTTAATCCTCTATTACTTGGGGAATTTTTCATTACCAGTCGTATAAGTTCCACCTACCATATAGGACTTCATTGATAGTATCCCTCTCCACTAGGCCACTATGGACGACACTCTGCCAATGTCAGGGCTAGGATCCCCTGCAACTCCTACCTTGGTGATAGTTATTGGGGGGATCTTTCCGACTGGTATTTCGAGTAAAATGACAAATGTGGTTCAATCCACCATCACCATGAAAAACAAAAGAATTTCCTCGCTGATTGTCGGTCCCAATCAAGTTTCGAGTGCACATGCATCATTTTCATCAACAATGAATGAATTCTCTTACGGACTGTCATCTATGGACAAGTTTAATGCGTTGGATATTTCTCATCCAGTGTCACAGTTTTCAAATGTTGGTGTAGGGATCACTCTAACTCCTTACCAAGTCATGTCTTTGGGAAACAAACACATTCCTCGGTCAACCCCACTCATTGGAAGAGGACCTGTCCAATCTTTCGTACCTAACCTCGCATGGGGTTGGTGTGTCACCATGGGTATCAAACCTTAATATGCTAGTATTCCATCTAAGTTGACCCCATTCACACTTTACTGTGGTTTCCAGAGTA
Organism: Picea glauca; assembly: GCA_000966675.3. Lineage (NCBI taxonomy): Eukaryota > Viridiplantae > Streptophyta > Pinopsida > Pinales > Pinaceae > Picea > Picea glauca. The sequence continues at coordinate 49,920 of JZKD02S0569247.1, read as the reverse complement.
ATCCTTTCACCGCATCCATAGTGTTGACAGGGGGGAAACCCCTTCTTAGGTCAGTCTGTCCCTTAGAAAGGACCATTTATATTTGTTAGGGAAACCATTGGGGAGTACCCCACTCCAAGGCTAGTGGAATCCCTCTTAAGGGATGTCGCAAGGGGGAAACCCCTTTTGCCGATCAGTCTACCCCCATGTTATGATTTGTTCCTATGCATGGGGGGTCCGATGCAGGAAACCTCAGTTCTTATTTTGGGAATCAGACGGGTGTAGGTGTTCCTACATTTAACCAGGACCTTCAAGGATTCATCTAAAGATCTATTTTGATAGAAAAATATTTATAGCAACCTAGTGCCAGTTACAACCCAAGACCTTCTTTTCAGGCCGCTCATCATTCAATGACATAGCCGAGGTTACCATTTATTGAAACACTACATTTTATAGACCTATCAATGTTTATGAATGATCCCATTCTTCATGACCCTAGTTGTCCTTCGGTCCTAACCAAACTACCATCATACATTCCAAATTTTTAAGGGAAAAGTGGTGAGAATCCACAGGACCTCATTACGACATTCCAATTGTGGTGTTTGTGCAAATAAATTAATGATGATTCAACTTGATTATGTTTGTTCTAGTGTACTCTCACTGGAGGTGCTGCCAAGTGGTATATTGAACTAGAGAGGGGGAATTACTTAACTTTCAGTGATTTAGCCATGGTTTTCTTAAACCATTTCCAACTCCATGTATAGTATGATGCCATGACATAATTGTTGGCTAATTTTGAGCAATATAACACCATGAACATTTCTGATCACATTCAGGAATGGAGGAGAAGGAAGAGATTGATTAATGCTATTGTTCCACCATAGTTCCTCCTTGAATGGTTCATGAAATATGTACTCCCCTATATTTCGAAAGACATTGCAACTTTATGAGTGCTTTCATAGTAATAGGAAATATTTCAGGAACAAGAGTTAGAGCTCATATACTCCTAGTCATGAATTCTCTATGATATTATTCCCAATGCGCCACGATCTACTATTGACTTGGAAAAGGAAAAGTTTAACCCACATGTCAATCGTATAGTGGGTTCTTCTCAAATGAAAGTTGCGGACCTAGCCACTAGCCAGATGCAAAAACTTGTTATTCAACAACCTATGACCGATCCAACCTCTGGATAGACAACCCCCACCACCTAGTATTCAAATGTACATTCTATGGAAATGAATACTTCGAAAGGGTCCTAAGAAACCTGAAGAGAAGAAGAAAGGAAATGGTAAGAAAGGTGGTGGGGGAAATAACAAAAGCTTGGATAAGAATGCTGAGGGGGCCAAGGATGAAGAAAGGAAGGTGAAGTTTACATTTAATCTTTGTAACGATGATCACCTTACATGTGAGTTACCACAAATGGAATAAGGCCGTCATCTTATTAAGTTGAATCAACAACAACAACTTGCTTTGTTCAAGAACCTTTTTCCACAAGGGCATAATTTGCAAGTTGGTTCTTCCTACTTCAACCCACAAGGGGGCACTTCAAGTGATCCCCCCTCTGATCAATATAAAGGAATAGTAAACATCATTATCCATTCAAATCTAAATGATGTATATATTTCAACAAGGTCTCAAAATTATGATAATCCATAGTCGGCTGAGAAGGGTAAGAAAAATTCAAAGAATTAGACCCCTCTCCACATAGAGAATCCTGACAAAGAGGCAATGTTTGGCATACCTAAGGTTGTTTATAAAAGGACAATGCATAAACCTAATGCAATATTTTCTCCTAATTATTCAATTGTTGATCATTTGGCTTATACGCCCTATGCAATGTCTGCTTTGGAGGTACTCCAAAGTTTCCCCTCGCAGGGCACTACATTGTTGTCTACCATAGGAGCTATTGATTCTTCTAGTAAGCTCATAATGCAGTTTAGTTCTACTGATGTGAGGCAATTCATTACATATCATGTAGATTTTCATATTGGTGTTGTTTTCAACAACCTTTTAGTTAAGATAATCGTCGTTGATGAAGGTGCTTCAACATTGTAATGTCTTTGTCATGTTGGAAAGATATCATTTCTCTTGAGCTTACCCCCTCTCCTACACTCTTGAATACCTTCGATGGACCTTCATTCTGACCACATGGTCTGATTCCTTCTTGTTTGGTTACACTAGGGGGAAGTCCGTTTGCATAGAGGTTGAAGTAGTTGATACATCGCTCAACTATAATGTGTTGTTAGGAAGAAGTTGGACACATGTCATGAAAAATGTCATCTCAACAATATTTTGGATTATATGTTTCCCCATTAGGGAAAAATTGTGACCATTGATTAGGTGGTGTCCAACCTTTATGACATGAAAGATAACCTTGGGACTACTGTCCCTTGGATTGAAAACTCTCAGGTGGCCACTGAGAGCATCGGTTGTGGGATGTACCATTCACCTATGGGATATTTTGAATCTCCTGCATCTATTTCATATGTTCGCACCACTCCAGCTAATAGGGTTGCATCATTTATAACATTGTATATGCAATACCCATGGGCCCTTCCCTAGGTGACTAGTATTGTCGAAGGTTGATTCCCTACCAAGATGGACAAACCTTGTCTACAGCTGGAGTATCTTATCAATCGATTCAACATGCCACAACAAACCCATATCAAACTCTTGACATCACCGAGGAGGATGATTTTTTTCCTGAGCCTATTTGGGCTCAAAACTCTTCAAAATCTCAAGAATATTTAGATATTGTCTTACCTTCGGAGGAAGCCATTCTCGAGGAAATGATCGGAGCTAAGAATCCATGGGGAATTTTCATCATAGATCATATTTCCTCCCCGAATTCAGTCAAATAGAGAGTGGAGAGTTCAAGTCAACCATTGCTAGAAGTGTTGATGGGGTAGTCACTCCCTTGGCTAGACACGGTGTCTATGTCGAAGGAAACATGAATAATATATTAGAGACGATTCGGGTCAACACTTATAAGAGTCCTGGAATTTTTGAAAATGTATTTATCGAAGGAGAATGATCACAGGATGAGATCGCTCAATATATGGCACTCTTTAAGGAGTTTCGAGACATGCTTGCATGGTATTACAAGGAAATTCTTGGCATTGATCCTCGAATAGTTCAACACGAAATTCAAACCTACAAAAATGAAAAGCCAGTTCGAAAAATTTTGAGACCTGTGAACCCAAGAAAGGTAGAAGAAATAAAAGAAGAAGTTGAAAATCTTCTTAATGTAGGATTTATTTACCCAGTTCCTCTGACAGAATGGGTCTCCACCCCTGTTCCCGTTGATAAGAAGCATAGTACAATCTGTGTTTCCATGGATTTCAGGGACTTGAATAAGGCTTTTCCTAAATATAACCTCCCAAAGCCATTCATTGATCAAACCTTGGATGAGTGTGTGGGGAGTGAAATATTCTTGTTTATGGATGGTTTTTTTGGCTACAACCAAATTGAAATTCGTCTGGAAGACAAACACAAAAGGACCTTCATATATCCCTGGGGTATTTTCTCTTATAAGAAAATGTCATTTCGTCTTAAATTGTTGGTGCAATATTCCAACAGGCCATGATGTTTTATTTTCATGAATTGAAGCAAATAGTGGAGGAATACTTAGATGATCTTAGAGATTACTCGCACAAGAGGGCCCGACATCTCTTACACCTCCAATTAGTTTTTGAATGATGTTATTTCTATAAGATCCGATTAAATCCACACAATTTTATATTTTGTGTGACCTCTGGTCATATTTTTGGATTCATCATTTCAACAAAAGGGATCATGGTTGACCCCTTGAAGGTTGGGGAAATAACTCAGTTACCTCCCCCATGTACAATTAGATAACTCCATAGCCTACAAGGAAAGGAAAATTTTCTTAGGCATTTTGTGTCAAACTATGCTAACATAACAAAGGGATTTGTGTTCCTTTTGAAGAAAGGGGTCCTATTCTATTGGAACAAAGTTGCACAACCTTCCTTCGATTCATTAAAGAAATCATTGGTTTCGAATATTTTGTTGAGTCCCCCTGATTACAATCGATACTTCTTGTTGTATTTGGAAGCAACCGAGTCTTCGATTGGCATGGTTCTAGTTCAGGAGGATGACGAGCTCTAGGAGCATGTCATATATTACTTGAGTCATGCTCTCATGGATCCTGAACTCAATTATTTGCATGTTGAGAAACTAGAATTGATATCTTTCCATGTTATCCATTGGTTTTGACATTATATTTTATTATGTAAGACAACCATCATCGCTACTATCAATCCATTTCAATATGCCTTGACTAGGAGAATTATTGGGAGGAAGTACAACACATGGATTGTTTTTCTTCAAGAGTTTGATTTGGATTTTGCGTCTATGAAATCTAAGAAGTATTTGGTCTTCTCTATGTCAGAGTTCCTAGTGGATAATAAGGAAAGTGATACAATAGACTCATTTTCAGATGAGCACATTTTCCTCATCTGTACACCCGACCCATGGTATGGGGATATCCTTATATATATCTAGACTCTGAAGTTCCATCTGGGCTATTCATGAGACGAGCGACGATGAGTTAGTCACATGGATAAAAACCACCTCATCATCACTAGCACATTGTATCGATGTGGGTAGGACTTGATTCTTCTTCATTTTTTGAATTTTGAAGAAGCAAAGGTTGTTTTCAATGACGACCATCATGGAGCATGTGTTGGTTATCTATCTAGGTTGGAAACAACGAAAAATATTTTGCGCAATGAGTACTTTTGTCCCACGATATTCAAATATTGTATTGAGGAGGTCAAGAAGTGTCACTCGTGTCAAATACTCCCTAAGAAAATGTGCATGCATCCCACTGCCATGTTTCTCGTTATTAGAATCAACCCCTTCACCAAGTGGCGGGTAGATTTCATCACATGCCACCTGGCTTCAGCTAGGGGGCATCATTAGATTATTGTGGGAATTGACTAATTTACTAAGTCTTACAAGACCATTCCAACGTCTGTTAATGATGGGGAAATTACATCACTCTTCATATTTAGTCATGTCATAGTTAGGATGGGGGTTCCAAGAGAAAATTTTATCGACCATGGAAGTCAATTTCAGAACTGCATGATGTCGTAGCTAGCATAAAAAAGGTATTTAGGTAGGAGTATTCATCTCCCTACTATCCTCAATCCAACGGTCAATTTGAAGTCGTGACCAAGTCATTAAAAATTATACTAAGAATAATTATTAACTCAACTCGAATGAACTAGCACTTGACGCTATACCCGACCTTCTGGGCTTACCGGACCTTAGTCAAAATAGCTATTGGTTTCTCACCTTTCCAAGTCATCCACAAAGTGGAAGCAATTTCTTAGATTGAATGTGAGGCTCCTTCACTTAAAAGAGCGGTTGAGCTCCTTCCTGAGATGAATCAGCTTTAGGAGCAGCTAGTTTATCTTGAACCTCTTAACGAGCAATGTCGAGATTCAGCTTTAGAAAATGAAGCACACAAGAAGCATTTCATGTATCAATAGGATAAATCCATTCATCCTAGGGTTTTCTACAAGGGAGGCATTGTGTTTTTCTATGACCAGGATAAGGATTCCTTGGGGGCAGGAAAGTTTAACCCTATGTGGTATGGTCCTTATGTCGTGTGACAGGTGTTAGAAAAATGATCTTATGAGCTCATGGATTATGAAGGTAATGTATTGGAGCCCATAAATGGGCTCTATCTCACGAAGTACTATGCTTGAGCCCGAGGGCTTGGGCATTAGCACGTTTGTAACTATTGTTCATTTTGTACATAGATTTGTTTAGAAATGTTCTTCATCCTTTTGTTGCATTAGTGATTGGTTTGCTTATGTTGTGTGTAAAATGTGTGAGGATTCATTGATCTACGTCGAATTTGTAGATGTCACTGGCCACAATACTCGACACATAGAATCCATAGCTTGGGTGATTTATTCTCCTTCTACTCAGCTAGTTTCTATTGGAGGTGTGTTTCTTGAAGAAACTACTAACAACATTGTCAGGTATAGCATAGTTATTGAGAATTTGTGAGACCAATTTTCATTTCACATTAATCACCTTCAAGTTTTCATGGATTCACAATTCATGTTTTCATAATTAAATGGATTGTATCGAGTACGTGATCCGGTGTTGTTACGGTTTTTCCTTAGGGTATGTATTTTGGAG
>JZKD02S0569247.1:14856-37112 GCA_000966675.3 Picea glauca | reverse complement strand
TTGGTTGAGGTACATGTTGAGTACATGGTTGAGACAAGTAGTTGATGAGTTGGCACACATACATGAAGTGTATAGTTGATGATGTTGGTACATATTGATGAGTCATAGTTGATGAGTAGTTGGTACATGATTGGTACATACTTGGTACATGGTTGGATGCACTTATTTATGGTATAGGTTGATTACAGGTTGGTGCATGGTTGATGCACTTGTTTATGGTATGGGTTGATTACAGGTTGGTGCATGGTTGATGCACTTGTTTATGGTACAGGTTGATTACAGGTTGAGGTACATGTTGATGCATGGTTGATGCATGGTTTAGAATTATTAGTATAGGTTTACAATAGTATATCTCACAGTGATAGTGTGACAGTGGTTCCATCATTCTACTTCTACTTCAGGGTGGTAGGATGGGGCAAGGACAGGTGGTTGTAACCACCTTTCGGTTGTAGACGAAGAACATTGGGGGTTGTAGCCTCCTTCTGGTTGTAGCCAGATATTTGGGGAGTTGGAGCTTCCCTCAGGTTGTAGCCTGAGAAACTAGGGAGTTGGAGCCTCCTTCTAGTTGCAGCCAGAAAACAAAGGAAGTTGGTGCTTCCAATGAATGTAATTCTTCAAGACATATAATAAAAAACATTCCATGGTTTTCTCCTGATTTGGGTTTCCACGTAAAACACTGGTGTATTATGTATGCGTGTGATTGCTTATTTATTACTGCTCATTATTGAATAATAATTCTACATTGATATAACATTTGAAGAAAAAGGATTATAATTACGGTATTACTGATTCACCCCCCCTCTCAGTAATCGAACAATGTTTAGGGGAAGATATATCATATTTTGTGTATCCTTATTAGCACACCAGATCCTAAAATCCCCTTTTATGTGATCACCTATACAAAAAAAATTATCCAATCATTTTTTCCACTTCTTTCAAGACCTCCTTTGTATAAGGACGGCTCATGATCATAGGGTCTTCACTAAGTGAACCTATGGCATAGCATGCGCATTCACTGCATATTAAATACTACCCATAATTTTACTAGATATTGATAAATATCTTCCCAAATCCTTTTTTAACCCCCTTCCCAATATATATTTCCAACAAAAAAAATCATCATATTTACTAGATACCCATTTTAATATCACTCAATACATATAAACCCCTCGTACCCTACACCTCCCCCCAATACATACAATATATTGAAATTATTTTTCAAAATTTTAAAACTCCCTTTATGAGTGAATGTGGTAATTTGTCGAAAAATTAATCCCCCATCATGATGGTTATATGTACATTTGTTTCTTTTGTGTGTTGACATTAAGAGAACCAACTAGGTCCAATAAAATTTATCTTTTGTACAACATCCGAAGTGGGATCCATGTTGTTTAATATCAACCACATGAAGATTTTGTTTTCTAATCAGATATTTAATATCGATATGATTTTCCTCCACCAAACATGATGTTCGTCCCTTCCTTCCACAATAAGAGATTTAAATAGCGTATTTTAGGCACATATGTCCCAGTTGGATTTAATGATCATACTAGTTCATCATCATCCTCTCTTATTAGAATAACATTACTATATTTTAGAATGTTTGTATATATTGGCCATGAAGCTGCATTTTCTTCCCCAAGTCCAATATCCGTTCACATTAACTAATTTTGATTCCATATTGTTGAACTCTCCCAATTTACAATGTGTCGAAGCATATCATAACCTTAACTTCTTATCTCATGAATCAACTAGGGAGGCAATATGTGCATTAATTTGTTTCCAACCCATATATCAAGGCCAAATTATACTATATCTCCTTTATTGACTTTCCATATCAACCAATTACCAATCAAATGGAAAGCTAAGTTGACTTCTTTCCAAATTATTTAAACATTTTTAAATTTCTTTACAAGATTCCTTACCCAATCCTCAACATAATGAAAGCCTAAATGCTTAGATTTTATTACCTATATCCCCAACCCTTCTCCTTGTATTAATATCCAAACTTTTGTTGTGAGTGCTTTTGTAATACCCCTAGGCTGAACCCAAATGTAAATGTACATATGCTTTATAGGCTGGTGAGTTGGGATGTTTTTTAATAGAGTGCCTTGTATATATTTATTGAGACTAGAGTGCCTATGTTATTTATGCCAGGGAGCCTCTAAGTTGAAAGGCCAATGAGCCTAATAATTGTACTATGTAATCACACATGATTATATTAATAAAATACATCACTATTTCACAAGAAGTCGGATGAAAGAGTACGTGGGGCTAGGAATCCACGAGAAGGAAAGGGGGATAAGGCCTTGAGAGGAAGAAGGGATAAGTCAAGGGGGATTAATCCAAGCAATACAATAATATCATTCCTAAAGTCCAAATTCATGTGACATATTTTATCCTGTGTTCCTAAATTTTAGGAACGAATCACCAAGTGGGTGCAAAGGTAGTTCATAAGGTGACAAGTGTTAAGTTAATATCATGAAAATATATTGTCGGGAATTAGTGTAATTCAATAATTCATGCAATCTCATTTTATACATCATCCATACCTTTTCTAGAGTGTAAGATCAAGTTTTTTATCCTATAAATCCTTGGTGGTTTTGGTTGAAGAGGTAGATTGTCAGGCTCGTGGATCAATATATCTAGGTGATAGGATTGTTGAGATAGAATTTCCTATGTGTTGGGATGGTGAGTGTTGAACTATTGAACAACCTTGTGCTCGAGGTGCCATAAATATCTAAGACTTCATAACATCCTCTTGTTGAATCCATGGAAGGGAAGTGGAACAGTTGAAGGACTATTGAGAAAAGAAGGGGTAAACTCCCTTGGGTGGGATGGGGATATTGGGAATGAGAGACTGTGAGTTGGGAACTGTTGCTAGAGTTCGCCACTTGATCATGTGTTACATTTTATGTTTTTGGTCAGACCTTAGTTTTTCTTAGGAGTCTTTTCCCTTATGGAGTCATAGCCCACGATTAGGGGTGACCCGTTGTTGAGAGTATATGAAGAATATAATTTATGGTTGAGAGGAATTTATGAGGTCTAGATGTAGTTGGTGATTTACAACGAAAGGTAAGTGCTCTTTATATGTTTTTGTGTTTCAATTAAGGTGCATATGTTTATGTTAATTATGTATGCTTTAACGATACATATTTATGCATGTATAAAATATTGTTAGGAATGCAAAATTGTATTTATGTGCAGGGAATATTGGTAATTAATATAGTAGTAGAGAAAATAATTTTTGTGTGGTGTGGCCCAGATTGAGGATGGGGACATTGCATATTTTGAGAAGATAAATGGTTTCATCAGTCACCAACCTGCATTTTCTTTTCTTCCTTTGTTCCTGTGACTAGATGAATCTGTATCATAATCACCTAATAACTTCCATGACACATTTTGGGACCCATTCATTTGAAATCTAGTATACTATGGAATTTTTTCCAAGACTTCTTTTACTAGTACCAGATGTCTCCCTTTGGGGAGTCACCGATTACCTTATGTATTTAATTGTTTTCCCACTTTAACAATCAACTATTGATAGCCACAATTTTTGTACAAGTTTGGTTTTAGATGCAAAGATAAATACTTTAGCCTTGCTCTAGATCTACTAGTTGAGAAGAGAGAAAATTATTTATGTAGCTATTTTCCTAGTCAAATATGACCCACAGTGAGATCATCAATTTTTATAGGTTAATTTTTATACCTATTTCCTTATAGAACAAGTCCAAAATTCCTTTGGACTTCTCAATTACCCATATTGATGTGTGATAGATGTGTGATATTGCAAGATATTCCAATATTTACCTTTCTGAATCTACCATTTTATGATGCCTCTTTTATCAGCCCATCAACAACTAATAGTAAAATAAGAGGGAATAAGAGAAACCCATGTCTACAACCTCTTCCTCGCTTGAATAAAGGAGATTCTACCCCATTTATTAAGATAGAAAATTATAAAAATGTTATGCAGTTTGTTAGCACATAGAACTGTAGGGTCAAAAAATCACTTTGGTTTGGTTTTTAGTCATAGGGATTTATAGGTCTTAGGTTTTGGGTCTTCTTTTTGTGGTCATAACTTAAATTTTGATTTTGAATACGAAAAGTTATGTTTATCCTTGGTTCAGATTTTTTATGTCATGAGATTAGTCATCATGGAAAGGTAAATAGTCCTTATCAGTCACACTTTTGATCTTAAAATCATTACCATGACATGTCATGCCTCCAATTTATATACAAGTTTTCCTTTGTCACTATCCAACCACTTAGATGTCAAGTCAAAATTCAGATGTATTTGTTACCAACTCACTAAGAGAGTTTGCAGTGTACTCATGAGTACCTCATGCATTCATTTATCATAATTGCAGTTAAGAAATGTGTCAAAGTGGATTTCATGGTTTTCAATGCCTTCATTTAACCAAATTTTCATGGATTATGTTAGAGAATAGATAACAGTTTCCTTGAAGTGCCCGATTTGATTTTGAACTTGGCACTGCAAACTTAACACTGTGAACTTGCATTGCAGACTGGAGTTATAGAATGGCTGAAGAGGATCATTGAGTTTGGACGACTTGTTGATATATCAATTCAAATTCACAAGAATCAACATAAAACCTACTTTTACTAGGTACTCCTTGATAATCTCCATGTTGTTTAAATATTGAAAAAAAGTGTTTATGTTGCTCTATATATTGGCACTACAAACTATTCAAACTCTTTTTCTTCCAACCTTCAAATCCATTTCCATGGTTCCTTGAGTTTTGATCACCATTCCAGACTGTTACCTTGACCTCAATGCATATTTTCCTCTACAAATAAGTCATCTGTCCCACTGAACACCTCAGCACTGGGAACTAGTTGCTCTGACTTTGCAAACTTGGCACTGTGAACCCTTTGTACCAGAATTGTTGAAACCCCTATCTTTTGCATCCATTTGTAGTTCAGTCTTAAACGATTGAATGATACCCCTATGAAACTTCAGATGTATGGTTGATCATTTGTAGAACCAGGGTTAAATTGCATACATCACTGGCTCTGCAAACTGATATTTATGCAACCAAAGCTCTGTTATTAACAAAGAAACTTCACCTATCTTCCTTTCATTACAAATCTTAGTGGTTGATCCATTATACCTCCTTTTTGAAGTGTTCTCCATATCATACCTTGATGTGTATAAATCTTTGGACAAGGTGAGCTTTAGGAAAAATAATACTCTCATTAAAACCCTAAATTCTTGTGTACTCTATTTTCACACACCTAGTTGTCATAAAAAATTATAGAATGCATTCTTATAGCAATAGTTATGAATAGTTAACAACACAAGAAGACTCACAAGTGAGGGGAGATTGTGAGGAAAAAACCTTATGATATGCAACTCCTTAACTCTGAACCTTTGTTCAGGGAAGCTATTCAGAGGGTAGGTTGTATAAATTTCCATCAAAAGATGCAGAGGGGGAAACCAAAGGTGGCCAAAGAGTTTTCACTCCACTTTAATGGGACTAAAACCAAAGAGGGTATGTTAGATTTTGATGGTTTAGAGAATTCCATCTCTGTTGCAACATAGATACCAAGCAGTGGAGAGAAATGGTTCAAATCTATGTCATTAAATTATTCCTTCTCAAAGGAATTCCTTAAGGCAGAGTATGAGGAGGACAACTTGTCCAAAGGAGTACCTAGAAGCCACATGCTTGAATGTTTTGACAAGATGTTGAGGTTTATATAGATATAATTCACATGCGAGGGGAGGTTCAACATGGTGTACCAATACCACATCAGGATTTTGTTACACTTCATAGGAAAAGAAACCATGAACCTTCCATTTTATCTTTTTAGAAGCATTGGTAAGATGTCTGGCAGAGTTCAAGACGAGTCAAGGCAAGTAGATACCAATGTATTTCACTATGGCCTTATTAAAATGTTAGTAATGGAAGAATTAAAGAAAACCAACACTGATTGGGAAACCTTTCTCTCTTCATCACAGTTTAAGTTAGATTTCCCCCCCACTCAATAGTCAAAGAGACAAAGTCCTACTCTCATTGAGAGGACTATGTATTCAGAGGCTAGCAAGAAGAAAATGGTTACTATGACTGATAAACATGACAAATCCACTTATGAAGCAGAATTAGGAGGCCTTCACAACCTCCATATAGAGAAAATTCACCAATGGCAGATCCTATCCCTATGGAGGTTCCTTCAAGAAAACCAAGAGGCTTGAAAGGAAAAAACTTGTTTTTTCCCCACCCATTGTTCCAGACAAGAAACCTAGAACGCCTTTTACTAGAGAAACAACCAAGCAACATGTCCTTGTGAAAGATCATACAAAAGAGACCTCAGCATAGGAAAAAGGAAAGTATCAATATTCTAAGCATCCTATGGAAGTTTTTGACATCACTACTGCTCAGCATGAAATCAACCCCACCTTTAAGAGGCTCAAGAGGAAGCTCAAGGAAGCAAGAGATCAAGTTGATAAGTTGAAGAAGGAAGACTTGGGTTCCAGGAAGAAGCTGAAAGAGATGTTGGGAATGTATCATGAGACCATTGATAATACAAGGTTTTTGGCTAAAATATTTTTTCCCCTTCATAGGCACCTCAAAAATCTCTACAGGAAGAACAAAACCCATCAAGCTCAAATCAAGAAATTGAAGGAAAAATTATAGCACTTTCAAAGAAGAATTGGCAAAGAGAAACCTACACATGTTGGCCAAGGTTGCTACTAGAAGAAGATCGAGAACTAAAAGATAAATTCATTGATCTTCCAAAAAACCAGCATCCATTTTGGTCAAAGCTTCTTTTATATGCATGTACAATATTTTTGGTGATGGCTATGAGTTTTGAACCATAACTATCAGTTTTGGTGTCTTTTCCCCAATTATATATCAAGGTAATGAAGTTTTGCAACATATCTGGACACCTGGTATGAGTTTTGGGGTGATGAAAATTTGGCAAATGTGAAACATGTCGCTATAGGAAAGTTCACAGTGCCTGGAACTATTGGTGTTGTGAACTGGTTTTTTCAAGAAAGTTTGCAATGCTGCACTGCAAACTCATTTTTTTGGAGATTTTGGAGGGAAAGAGAGCTTCTAGTTGTCAACATGAATTCGTACCATCACTCTAAAGGTTATTTGTAATCTGGGAGGCCACTTTCCTAAATAATATGCGCTCTTATGGACACATCATCAGCCATTGTAGAATGTTGCAAACGTTGATAACATCCTCCTTGAAAGTAGAAGTTTGTTTCTTTTCTATTGTACACCTATTGACATGCTTCCCTTAGGCACAGGGATCCTATGAGGAAGTTGTAAGGCGAATTGTAAAGTTGGCAATGATAGTTTAGGGTATTTAAAGGGCATTGTAAGACTTAGGAGAGGTTTGAATGGTGTGACTAAGAAACTCTTAGTTTGATAGTGTCTTTTGTAGTAGATTTTTCTCCTTAATGTATGGACTAGATCCAAGATACTTTGAATAGTGGAAATCAGTCTTCTTTTATTATGTTTTGCTATCTTACTTTGATATTAGTCTGTGTTTAATGATTTATCTGGATGATTGTGATATTGTATGCAAGTGTATCCGAGTATTTTCTCTTTGATTGTAAGAGGTTCTTATTTCAGAGACTTTTCTTCATATGTGTGTCAATGTTACCTGATGTAAATGATATACATATCACACTTTCCTTTTTAAGTCTTCCAACTATAATTTTATCTCTTAAAACCTAATCTCAAGTTATTCAAGGCCTTATTTGCTGGTGTATATTGCTTGGATTTTTCTGTGATTTCCATCTTTAACTCAATTTTCCATCCATTTTCCACCTTTTATAAACATTTATCTTTTACATTCTGATGGGTATTAGGCTTACACCTACATCATTCTAGGTGTGACTTCTAGTGCTAACACAGTTCATGACCCTTACTACAAACTAATGAAAAAAACGCAAATGTATGAGAGTTAGACTAAGGTAAAACCAATGTACCTTATCATATGCTTTATATAGTTCCACTTTAATCAACATTGATTTTTGGTTACTATCCTTGATTGAGTGGAGTCCTTCTTGGGTGATCCCTAATGCCTAATAAATTTGTCTTCCCTCTAAAAATCCAAATTGTTCACCATAAATTTTCCTTAATAAATATTTTTTCAATCTTCTATCCATCACCTTTGATATCATTTTATATACACAATTGCATAATGAGATTGGTTTGAATTTTCCAAATCTTGTCGAATTATCACCTTTGGGGATCAATACTCGAAATGTTGTGTTGAAATATCTAGGATTTTTCTTGCAGTTCTAATAGCCTCAACTACCCTTCATAAATATTCTTCAATAAAATGATAACAACTTAAAAAAAAATCCACATGGAATTTATTTGTCCCTAGACCTTTGTCCTTTCAAAAACTTTGTAATTAACCCCTTCTATATCTATATCCTTAAAATATGTTTCCCACATGCCATCTCCCTTTTCAATTTTCCATATCATATTTGTCAGGAAAAATATTAGGGGGTAAATTTTCCCATGGGCTAATTTTCCATTTTTTCCAAAAAAATGATTCACCAATTTCCATTATATTCGCCAAAATTTTATATCATAAAAATATTTTACTCTAATAATCCAAAAATTTCTATAAACTAAATAAAATCTTAGAAATTTTAATTCTTTTAAAAGAGTATGGCCAAGAATTTTATGGTTGGAATTTTAGGAATTAGTATGATTCGACAAGGTTTTTACACTTTAAGATAAGTAAGGATCCTTAAAATTTTACATGAATTTTATGTTCTTCCTCCAATTTTCATATCTATGAAAAAAATGTGTTTTCATCACATGCTTGGAGACATAAATTCCTACTTGTGAGCCCGGACCCATTCTTCTTTTTTTCTAGGAGGATGTGTCTCTTTTTTCTCTTCAAGTAACTTTACCTCATAGTTCTTTTCCTCAGCCATATAACCAAAACCCTCATTATTCTAGTGTATTGCTAAGGCATCCTCCACTTTCCTATGAGTTATGTCACCTTTCTTCCTTTTGTCTCTTGCCCATTGTCCTTCCAACTTTTCCATTTCTTTTGGTGAAATATGTTGTAATTTGGTGACAACGAATTCCCAAGAATGGATTTTAGATGCTATTATTTAGAATTGGTTGTAACTAAATTAGACCAAGGATAGGAGCGCATTAAATGAATCAATTTCTTGTGTAAATTACTATAAATTTGTGTATGCCCATAGAGGCTAAGAGAGATGAATGAGTGAAGTTGTTGTAATCTCCATGATCTGAATAATTAGAAAACCGATACCTCTGCTTGGTGGACGTAGCCCAAATCTGGGTGAACCACGTAAAATCTATGTTTGTTAATTTGTGGGATTGTTGATTGTCATATGTGAATTGTGTATTCCACATTTGCAATTCTAACAACTGGTATCAGAGCGAAGGTGAATTGAGTAGTCGTCGCAGGTGTGAATTGAGTAACAGTTCATCGATGATCCCTAGGCGGTGTTAGATGCACGTCGATGCACTCACACTTAAGAAATTCCAACAAAATAGTACTAGTGCAAATTCACTTGACTTTCCATCTTACGGTTTCTAGACATTTTCGGTCTTGTTTACAAAATCCTTCTCCTTAAATCATTATGGTTTCATCTTAAAAGGGTTGATTGGTCTCTCTTGTGCAAAGGATTATTGGAGTATGTTTAGACTCCCCTCTTGAGGAGACTCATTACTTAATTTGAGTGACTTCATCAAGGAAATCTTTAGAAATCAGGAAATTGTGTAACCTCTTTGCAATACAAGTCTTTAGCAATCTTTTGCTTCTCTAGGTTGCACTTAGTTTGGCATGTTCAATATCTGACAAGCCTCCTTCTTTGAACTTTTTAATAACTAAATAGACAACCCACTTACATAGTTGATCATTATGAAGCTCCTAAAATAAATTTTAAATCTCACCATAACTAAACTGATTTGGATCTAATCTATTTTTGAATAAAAGTATCCCAATATTCTACCATATTCATATATGCTCCATAAACATTCAAGATAGTAATATATTTTCCTATAAAACTCCCATTGTAAAAAGTCTAAAAATAATAAAAACATTTCTTCCACCCATTAATGTTCCCTTCACCTCTTAATTAGATGAATAAAATTAAACTCTCAACCAAACATGTTTTAAATTATTCTATTAGTAATAATTTCTTACAACATGATCATAGATGGGTTTGTTGTCCTATTAATTTTTAGCTCATCTATTATTTGAATTCATCTATACTATTTCATAAATGTTAAAGATTTTTTTTTTTTAAAGTTCTTATTTTCATAAGAAAAGGTGTCACACATAATTAACATGATTTTTTATAATGTTTTTCTTTTATAAATGTTACATGTTTTTTATAAATGTTTATTTTCGTAAGAAAATGTGTCACATATAATTAACATGTTTTTTTATTTAAGGATAATTTGTATGGATTATGGAAAAGGTGTCACACATAATTAACATGATTTTTTATAATTAACATGATTTTTTATAATGTTTTTCTTTTATAAATGTTACATGTTTTTTATAAATGTTTATTTTCGTAAGAAAATGTGTCACATATAATTAACATGTTTTTTTATTTAAGGATAATTTGTATGGATTATGTAGACTAGCCTAAGGTTCAAATTTAAATAACTACCACTATAAACTCCAACCCTAAGCTAATATCAACACCCTAAACTAGTGTCAACAAAAAACAAACCATATCTTCACTGAAAATCCCACTCAAAAAATGTCACACCATGTTAAACAGTGTTAAACAACGTTATGTTAAGAATTCTACGCCTCTACACAAATTGAGGGCTATACCAAACACGCTGTTTACCAAATATAGGCGACCGATGCTAAAATTGAACCTCTTAAGTAGGTGAGCCTATTTGTTTGTTTTGTTGATGTTTATGTTTCACAAACAAGCGGAAAGATGAACAGCGATTTAGCATATTGTCATTGCAAATAGGTTAAATATAACATATTTGATTCATTTCTGCTAATTTTTACAGAGATTGAAAATAAAGTGAAAAAACTGTGGCCACCCTGAATAATATCCCATTATTTGGTCATTTTATTCATCAGCTCGAGGTTAAGGTACCTTACTTTGAACGACATCAAGCTTCACCACGAACGACATCGAGGTTAAGGTATTCCACCCTGAACGACTTAACGACTTCTAGAGTAAAAACTTTTAAAGTAAGATTTTGAAATGCATGGAACTTTGATCCATATAAAACTCAGGTTACCCCTGAAAATCTGATCAAATTCAGATCCATTTTTTACCTGAAAAACAAGTGTGCCTGAAAAGTTAGCCTGAGTTTAGTCCACGTCTATGTTTCCTAACAATTTTTCTGACGAGTTTTGCCTGTTTGTACAAGACGGCACAGTTATTTTAAAAGCTTTGATCCCTCTGCATACAAGGGTGAAGAAGAGTTCTAAAAGTTAGAACATGTTATAAGTAATGAAATGAGAATTTGGAATAATTAAAAGCTAAGAGTAAGGAATTGATGTAAAATTAATTAAAAAAATAGGGAATTGATATAAAATTAATTAAAAAAATAAGATGACTAGATGCTTGTTTATTCCTTATTCAGGTTTGAAGTGAAAATTGCATGTCAAATTAGATGATGAAAGGAAGAAAATTAACATTTCTTTTTATATGTACAAATAATAAAAGTGATAAGTGTTTGAGGAAAGTAGTTAAAAAATTGTTGTACACCAAGTTGTAATTCTTTCGATTTAACCAAATATTTCAAGAATCTATACTAAGTCAAAACTTCACCATCACAGCACTTCCATTCCATTGACTCTTTGAACTTACAGCTTGCCCAGGTTCAATTCCTTGTTATGATGGGGGTGTTGGACTCTTCACCGCACCTATGAAAATTGATCTCGAAAATTGATCTCGTGGGCACATGAAAAGCAACCGAATCTCCGCACRTGATCRCTGTGGATGTTTCSGCTGAGATCACTTTAGCTCCTGGACATCAACATACCAGTTTCATACTCAACACTTTATTCAATTCTGGTTGCAAAGGAAAAACTCCGGCCTTTGGCAGAGCGGATACGTCGTTCAGGATTTCCCTCTGATCTCAGAATGTGATTGCGTGTAGGGACAGGGAAAATATTGCTGAAACTGAAACAAAAACGAAACCTAAATTTTAGGTTTTCTACCATTAACGTTTTACGTTTTATACACTCAAAAGGCACAAAAACTATTTTAGCCCCACGCATTTATTGTGAATCTGTCATTAATCTCTACCGAGGATATAAAATAACCGTCCCTATCGATCAAGTTTACAAATGACAAGGATTCGTCACTATCGATCAAGTTTACAAATTGAAAGGATTAGCTAAAACGGTCCTTTATAATGGGTAGTTTGGAACAGTAAATTTGGTAGAAATTTAAGCGTATCAGTTAAGTTTAGAAATCCTGGTTGACTTAAAGATAAGGATTATATAAAACTGACTTTTATAGTCAGTAGAAGCAAAGGATTATATAAAACTGACTTTTATAGTCAGTAGAAGCAAAAACAGAACACTTTAACAAAGCATAAATAAGCTAAACAAACCGAGAATAACAATCACACAATTGACACACTGATTTATGTGGAAACCTAATATGGGTAAAAACCATGGACACTCTGTATTCTTATTATTCAAGGGAGAATTACAATAGCCAATCACAGACATACAACTAAACTATTGTGTCTTGCTCACACACACACTACACTTTGTACTCTCATCACCTCTATGGGTATGCTCGTATATATTGCATCTCTCAAACAATTAGACAAACTGATTATAACAAGATCCACCACTTACACAAACTGTTCAAAAAAGAGTGGATGCATGCACATTCTAAATATAGTTGATATGCATGTGCATGTGACCACATGGGAAATTGGTTGGCATGTTTCCAACAATCTCCATTTCCAGAGCCACTCCCCCTTCATCAACAACCTATCTTACAAAATGGTATTGGATAGAAATCTACTTCGTCATACTGTGATATGTTGGATTGCTAGCCAAAGCAATAGCACTTTGACTATCCCAAAATAATTTCACCTTGTCCTACATCCTTCCAAACTTACCCAAAAAACCTTTTAACCAAATTGCATCCTTACATGCATGTGAAGTAGCCATATACTCTTCCTCAGTAATGGATAAAATAACTACGCTTTGAAGATTTGGCATCCAACTAACACGTCCTCCTAAAAGAGTAAAGACATATTCCTAAGTGCATCTCCTTTTGTCCAAGTCACGCAAAATTTTAATCTACATAACCATAAATTGAATCATTTGATGGAACCATTATAGGTGATAGAATAATTACTTGTTCATGTAAGATACCGAAGCACCAATTTTTGTGTTGCCCAATGCTCTTTACCTAGATTTTCCATGTATTCACTGACAACACCAACTGCATGTGAAATATTTGTTCTAGTACTCACTATCACAAACACCAAACTTCCTACTTCATTAGCATATGGTACACGAGACATATAATTGTTTTCTTCATCATTACTAGGACATAAACCTGAAGAAATATTGAAATGGGAAGCCAAAGGGATCTGTATAGGTCGCACATTATTCATATTGAATCTCATAAGTATTTTCTCCACATACTTCTGTTGTGATAACCACAAATTACCATTTTTCTTGTCTTTGTGTATCTCCATGTATCTCCATGCCTAAGATTTGTTTTGTTGCTCCTAGATTCTTCATATCAAGAACCCTAGCCAACTGAGTCTTTAACATGTTGATTTTCACCATGTGATTTTGCTTACCAGAAGCATATCGTTAACATATAACACCAAAATAATGAACATTCCATTTTCCAACTTTTTAAAGTAAACAAAATGATCATATTCATTTCTTGTAAAATTTAGGCTCACCATCAAGGAATCAAACTTCTTGTACAATTTCCTCGGAGACTGTCTCGGGCCATACAATGACATCTTGAGTTAGAAAACAACCTCTTATTGCGATCCTGAACAAACCCCTCTCCCTCTCTCTCTCTCTCTCTATCTATCTATATATCTATCTATCTATCTATCTATCTATCTATCTATCTATATATATATATATATATATATATATATCCACATCCAAATCTCCATGTAGAAACGTTGTTTTAACATCTAGCTTCTCTAACTCAAGATCAGGTCAAGAAACTAATGATAACACAACACAAACTAAAACAAGCTTCATAAATGGTGAAAATATTTCATGAAAGTCAATATCTTTCTTTTGAGAATAACGTTTTTCTACCAGTCTTGCTTTATATCTTTCGACTTTATCATTAGTACCCTTTTTCATTTTGTATACCCCCTTGCAACCAACAACCTTCCTGTCCTTTGGAAGTTCTACTAGGCCCATGTTTTATTCCTCTAAAAAGGCATCCATCTCTTCTTTCATAGATTTTTTCCATTTATCACTTTCAGATACCTTAATTCCTTCCTAAAAACAACTAGGTTCTCCATCAATAAAAACCAAATCCCTAGATGAAACATAATCATCATACCTTGTAGGAGGATTCATGACCTGTGTAGATCTCCTTAGAGATGGTTGAGGCATATCCTCAATTTCCTGGATATTTTTTGCATATTCACCTTCTTCTTCTGGAACTTCTTCATGATCCTCCCTTCCTAAAGATGGTTGAGTTTTCAACTGAATTTGTGGAACTTGCGATACCTTTACATGTCTCAATTAAACATCTACCAGTTCCGATTTTAAGAGTGAGGATTCATCAAATACTACATCTCTACTTATGATGAGTTTGTGGGTAGTAGGATCCCACAATCTATACTCATTAACTCCATCACCATAACAAACAACGACATGTCGCATTGATATAGGCTCTAATTTAGAATGTTGATCTTTAGAAATAAGAGCATAAGCATCACAACCAAATATTCTCATATTTGAAAAATCAGATGAATGACCTGTCCATACCTCTTATGGAATCTTACAGTTTATTGCAGTTGATGGTGACTGATTTATCAGATACCACATTGTAAGAATTGCTTCTGCCTTATTGAGCATGCTCATTGATCTCTCTAGGAGAGTCCTATTCATGTGCTCAACAATAATATTTTGTTGAGGAGTATAAATCGTGGTCTTATGTCTTTCAATCCCATCTTCCTTGCAATAGTTCTGAAATTCCACAGATGTGAAATGACCTCCATTATCTGTTCTTAAACACTTGATTGACTTGTCACTAGTCTTTTCAACCAAATCTCTCAATTGGTTAAAATTATTAAATACATTAGTTTTTCATTTAAGTAAATAGACCCAAAACTTTATGGAATAATCATCTATAAATGTTATAAAATATGATGATCCTCCAAAAAAAAATATAGGCGATAGTCCCCAAACATATGAATGAATGTGATCAAGGATACCTTTGCTTATATGCCTTCCTCTTTCAAACTTCTGTCTACACTGTTTTCCAAAGACACAATACTTGCAAAAATTCAAATTTAGAAATTTTAAACTTGGAAGTGACTTACAATCAACCAGTACCTTAAGCCCTTTCTTGCTCATATGACCCAACCGTTGATGCCACAAAAGAACATAGTCACTTGCATATTTAGATGCTAACACTATTGATTTACTTTTTTCCTTACTTCAAGATGATAAAGGTTCCCAATCCAATTTTCCTTGATGACTACTAAGATGCCTTTGGACACCTTCAGTACTCCACCTTGAGTTGTACATTTGTAACCATTAGAATCTAGAAATCCCAAATATATCAAATTCTTTGTAAGTTCGGGTACATGCCTTACATCTGTTAATGTTCTTATAGAACTATCATGTATTTTAATCTGGATGCTACCAACTCAAACAATTTTACAAGAAAAACCATTTCCCATCAAAACAACACCATCATCAATAGATTGGTAAGTTGAGAACCAATTTATATGAATACACATGTGGTTGACCAATGTTGATGTTGATGTGAAACATCACAAGTAGACAATACCTCACAAACCATACCTGAAATGTAACCTAAACTTGTTTCAGCTAAATTAGCTTCATTTGCTTCTTTTGTGGAGTCCTCCTTGGATGCATTTTGTCTTTTCCAACAATCCTTCTTGAGATACCCGAATTTTCCATAGAACCAACATTTCTACATACTCTTCTTTCCTTTTAACTTAGACCTTGATGTACCTCTATGATTTTTCCCTCTTTCTGTAGATTGACCTCTCACAACCATTGCTTGTATTGTTGAGGTTTGTTTACTGGATATTCTCCTCATCTCCTTAGACAACAAAGCTCCCACAATAGTGTTATAATCATTGACATTTGTTGAGGTAAACCACATAGATGTGACTAGATGATCCTAGTACTACAAAAATGAGCACAATAGTGTAACTTCCTTGTCCTCATCTTCATACTTTACGTCCATACTAGATAATTGACAAATCAAAGTATTGAAAACATTCAAGTGATCAACAATTTTTTTACCTTCTTTCATCCACAAGTTGTACAACTTCCTCTTCAAGAAGATTTTTTTCGTCAAGGACTTTTTCATATACAAAATCTCCAGTCTGTTCCACAAAATTGTTTTTGTATTCACTCGAGCAATGTTAAAAAACACTTCATCTTCTAGACACAAACGAATGGTACTCAGGGATGTTGCATCAATATATTCCCAGTCCTCATCTGTCATGCTTGTCAGTTTCTTTGACTTTCCCATCAAATAATTTTTTCAATCCTTGTTGTACAAGAAGATCCCACATCTTGAGCTTCCATAGCTCGAAGTTATTCTTACCTATGAATTTCTCAAATTCGTATTTCCAACTTTCAACCTTAGCCTTTTTTCTCAAAACACCTCTGCCAAATCATAGTCAAGCCCTATATCAATCTTTTGCTCAGATAGGCAAACAACCCTTTTTCCAAAACACTTTCCTTCCCCTACTTTAAGTGACGCAGAAGTTGCCGCACCCACAGGTACATCCACTCTCGCAAGACCTTCTTTCTCCTCGGCCTAAAGAACTCCAAGGTTCTTCTATTTCCCTATCGAGAAATCTACACCCATAGTTCTCTTTTCTCGATTCCCCTTCCTTGATTATCAGAGGATCGAAACTCGCGGCTTTGCGAGTCCAATGTCGATCACTGGGTTCTCGAATCCCCGAGACCCGATGGTCAGTCAATCGCTGACTTTTCTCCCTCCACTATCGGGACTTCGGCTCTATCGCATCTTTGCACCTCGCAACACCAACCACTTGGGTTTTCAACCTCCGATACCCGATGCGCCGAAACAACGATGTCAGGACTTCCGCACTATCCCGATCTCACCACTCATGACTTCGCTACTCGCGAGGTTGAATTATTTCCACATCGGCTCCCGATACCCGAGATGTCGAAACTCACGATATCGCTCTCTCACAACTTCGCTTCTCATGACTTCACAGTTTCCGTTGCCAAACCTTCGACACTTATCTTACGATATCTCGATAGGCAATCTTGTGATGGATCCAACAGCCCCGATTGGCTTGGATCAACGACTCGATTTGTCCTAAGCTTTGGACCTCCTTCACCCTTACACGATAATCTCCCTGCACCTCCATGAGATCCAATGGCCCACGAAACTTCGTGAATTCTCCTCAGAGAGATCTGTCTTTCAATTCCTCCAAGGCCTCAACCTTTTCTGTTTTCTTCTCTGCGAACTCCTCGAATCTGAGCTTCGTTGCGCGTATAGAAACGCTGAATACTCATGGATTTCTTCCTTTGAATTCTCAAAGGATTCTTTTGACTTTTGTGCCTCTAGAGAGTATTCTCATGCGCACACTGGTGTTATCTCTTCTGAGCTTTTACAACCGCTCAGACCCCTTGAGGGATTTTGGCTTCTTTCTCCCACAGATGGAGAAATGAAACGAATACCCTCCGGTTATCCATCTACTCAAGCTTCTCCTGCTGGAGCTTCAAGGTGTTCAACAACCTTGTGAAGAATCCCTCAGTGGACTCTTCCTCACCCTCCAGAACTCAAAGATTTCTTTCCCCTTCTGTGCCTATTTGCACACTTCCTCGATGCCCTCTCTGGAGGAGTATCCGCTCAATGCCCACTTGGCAGATCTCTCTCAGAATCCTCAATGATTCTGTTTTCTCTTTCAAACTCTCAGCATAATTCTTCTCTTAGCACCCTGTGCCTATGCTCAATGCCCTCCTAAGAGACTCTGTCTGCAATTGTGTTTCAGCTACACAACCTTGCCTTCAAGGTATTCAACAACCTTGAGGTCTTCTTCTCCCTGAGTTTTTGATCTCAGTTCCTGTGCCACAGCACGTCTTCGTCTGACTCTATAGAGTTTAGAAGTGCATCCTCTGTGCACTGGTATTCAGAGTCCGCAGCACTCTGTCACACCCTCCTGGCATGAAACCTCAAAGACCTTCAACCCTGAAATCAAACAAACTCCCGCAGAATGCATCAACATAACATACATTCACAACATACATAGAGAACACACACAGACATCCATATAACACAGAAATGTAGGAAAACTGTTGATTGTATTAAAAATGGAAAAATGCCTGTATCTTTACAAATGGTGTTCTCGAGCTCTCCCTCTGGATCTCTCTCTTCTCTACCATTCTACCACAACCACTCTAACTCAAAATGAGATCTCAAAATCTCTTTTACCTTAGGGGCTCATCGAGCGCTTCCCTCTAGGTTCACCTACTCTAATAAATTACATTCAATGGTTCTCTAGTCCAGCGTATGGATTCTAGATCTCAGCCGACCTAGCATTAAAGTCGATCTACCTAACGCCTGCTCAAAGGCACGAATTCCATGGCTCACCAGCCTAACACATTTAATTACATTCAATTTAAATTTTACATGAGGTTGCGCCTCCTTTCTAGCATTTGAATGCATGCGTGCTGACGTGGCTAGCTGGTTGGCTGCGTGGAGAGATGCTCCTCCATCACACTCCTCAACTGCAAAATCATGATCTCCTTCTCATGCGCTCCCCTCTGAGCTGTTGGAAATCCTCCTGGATCCCAAATAAGTCTTTGGAGCTTCTCATCCGCTCCACTCTGTTGTTTCTGCTTCTACTGCGCTGCTGCTGCTGCTTCATTCCTTCTGCTCAGCTGCTCCCTGCTGACAGTCTCTGTTGACTTTAACATCAGCTCCATGATCTCACTGATCACTTCATCCAGTTGCTCCCATGGTTGGTTCTATTTTTGCAGTCTCCTCAGCTGCAAAAATTTTTGGCCATTGGGTAGATCATCATGATCTCCCATGCCTCCTTCATCATTTTCCAATTTTACTTGTTGGATGTGCACGCCATATGCTGTCAGTGTCTTCTTTTTCTTCTGTTGCTGCTGCAAATTCCCACGTTGCAATCCCTTCAACTTCATCACTGAATGCGTTGAGCCATTCCTCGGAATGCTCGTCTTCCTCTTCCTCTTCTGCTTCTTCTTTTGCTGTCAGCTTCAGTGCTACAAATTCTCCAGCTTCTTGGTTGAATATGATGAGACATTCCTCTAAATGCTCATTCTCCTCTTTGTTCGTTTCTACTTGTGCTTGGGCAGTCTCAAATACCTACTCCAACTCCCCCTGAACAATCATCATCAGTGGTGATTGTTCCTCTGTTGTTGCTTCTCCTGCAACACAAATTTTTGCCTCCTCCTCGGCAAACGATAGGAATAATTCAATTCCCCCGATCATCAGAATATCATCCTGATATTCCTCCTCTTCTATCAGCTGCACCTGCTGATCCAGATCTGTCTTTGATATCACCTGTTATGTCAGCTTCCCTGGCTGATTCGAACTCACTTCTGAGTCTATGAGACCCACAGATAGTCTCATCTGCTCATCCCTGCCCACCTGGCAATATGGGATGCTTCCGCTGCCCTCCTGGCAGATTTTGAGATCAAACGATCCCATCTTCATCAGCACCCAATTCTGAGTTGAACTCACCTCCGAGTCCCTGAGACTTTCAGATAGTCTCAAACGCTCATCTCTACCCTCCTAGCAATATGAGACGCTCTCGCTGCCCTCCTGGCAGTCTTCGAGATCCCGCAGCGATCTCCGATCATTGCCCAGCTCGCAATGCAAAATTCCCTCGCTGTCTCCCTGACAGTCTGTGAGATCTTCAGCTGATCTCAACTTGTTGAACTCCTGGAAAACTGGAATTTCCTCTGCTTTATTCATCTGGCATTTCTTGAGATCATCAGACGACCCCAATTCATTCTCTGCACCAAGAATGTCTCCAATTTCTGGTTCGCATACCTGAACCAATTCTTCCTCTTATGTGGCCTTGAGGTCTTCAGCATACCTCAACCATTCTCTCAACAACCTACGCTGTCTTCTAGCCATCAGCTCCCTGACTGGCCATTTTATCTTTGGCTCCTTCATGGGCCATTCGTGCATCCATCTCGCTCTCGCATCCTGTCGAATCTTCATTTCAAGATTTTCCATGTCTTCCTTAATAGCAGCGAGCTCTTTATCCATCTCTGCAAGCTCTTCTATTTTTCTCTTTCTCCCAGCATATCTATGGCCTTCAGTAGCCATCTTGTTGTCTTTGTCTGCTCTCCGGGAAAACCTGCTGCTGTCACTCTACACTAAGAGTGTTACCAGCTTCATCCTCCAGTCCTGTCGACTGTCTTCTTGATTGCTGCCTACCTGCAAACAATCATTACAGAGTCCTCAACAAATCTGTCTTCTTCCTGCTTTCCTCTCGCTTCACCTGAAATATACAGATGAATTCCCGCTCTGATACCACTTGACGCAGAAGATGCCACACCCACAGGTACATCCGCTCTTGCGGGACCTTCTTTCTCCTCGGCCTGAAGAAATCCAAGGTTCTTCTATTTCCCTATCGGGAAATCTGCACCCATAGTTCTCTTCGCTCGATCCCCCTTCCTTGATTATCGGAGGGTTGAAACTCGCGGCTTCGCGAGTCCACTATCGATCACTGGGTTCTCGAATCCCCGAGACCCGATGGTCAGTCAATCGCTGACTTTTCTCCCTCTGCTATCGGGACTTCGGCTCTATCGCGTCTTCGCACCTCACGACACCAACCACTTGGGTTTTCAACCTCCGATACCCGATGTGCCGAAACTTCGATGTCGGGACTTCCGCGCTATCATGATCTCACCACTCGCGACTTCTCTACTCGCGAGGTTGAATTATTTCCACGTCGACTCCCGAAACTCGAGACGCCGAAACTCGTGATCTCGCTCCCTCGTGACTTCACTTCTCGTGACTTCACGGTTTCCATTTCCAAACCTTCGACACTTATCTTACGAGATCCCGATAGGCGATATCGCGATGGATCCAACGGCCCTAATTAGCTTGGATCAATGGATCGATCTGTCCTGAGCTTTGGACCTCCTTCACGCTTACACGATAATCTCCCTGCACCTCCATGAGATCCAACGGCCCACGAAACTTCGCAAATTCTCCTCGGAGAGATCTGTCTTTCAATTCCTCCAAGGCATCAACCTATGTTGTTTTCTTCTCTGCGAACTCCTCGAATCTGAGCTTCCCTGCGCGTATAGAAACATTGAATAGTCCTGGCTTTCTTCATTTGAATTCTCAAAGGATTATTTTGACTTTTGTGCCTCTGCAGAGTCTTCTCATCCACACACTGGTGTTATCTCTTCTGAGATTTTACAACTGCTCAGAACCCTTGAGGGATTTTGGATTTTTTCTCCCACAGATTGAGAAATGAAACGAATACCCTCCAGTTATCTGTCTACTCAAGCTTCTCCTGATGGAGCTTCAAGGTGTTCAACAACCTTGTGAAGAATCCCTCAGTGGACTCTTCCTCACACTCCAGAACTCAAAGAGTTCTTTCCCCTTCTGTGCCTATTTGCACACTTCCTCGACACCCTCTCTGGCGGAGTATCCACTCAATGCCCACTTGGAAGAGCTCTCTAAGAATCCTCAGTGATTTTGTTTTCTCTTTCAAAATCTCAGCAGAGTTCTTCTCTCATCACCTCGTGCCTACGCTCAGTGCCCTCCTAGCAGAGCTTCTACATAACTCCTAAGAGACTCTGTCTGCAATTGTGTTTCAGCTACACAACCTTGCCTCCAAGGTATTCAAAAACCTTGAGGTCTTCTTCTCCCTGAGTTTTTGATCTCAGTTCTGTTAGAAAAAACAGGACCGTGGAGCAATAGAATAAAACAAATGCAGAAACAAAAACATAGAAGACACACAATACAAGAGAGACACAGATTTACGTGGTTCACCCAGTGTGGGCTACGTCCACCAGAGAAATTGCCAGGTCCTTCC
>JZKD02S0569247.1:4320-14846 GCA_000966675.3 Picea glauca | reverse complement strand
TAAAATCTAGTTGTCTCAAGAATTTGAAATGAAAGATCTTGGCGAATTGCATTACTGTTTAGGAATTGAGGTTTGGAGAGAGCTTGGTAAAACATTGATCACTCAAAGTAAATATGCAAAAGAAATTCTTAGAAAGTTCAATATGAGTGAATGTAAAGCTATGTCAACTCCATTAGAACATAATGCAAAGTTATACATTGAAGATGGAACTAAAGAGGCAGATGGTACTTTATATCGTTAATTGGTGTGAAGTTTGAACTACCTCACCACTATGAGACCAGTCATTGCATACTCAGTTACCATCCTTATTCAGTTCATGGCTCATCCTTTATAGAGTCACTAGAAATCTGCAAAGAAAGTACTTTGATACTTGAAAGGAACAATAAGTTTTGGTATTATGTATACTAATGAATTTGATGTTGATCTAACATGTTTTTATGATTCATAATTTATGATATTGTGATCGTAGATCTATATTTTCTATTTTTGCAAAATATCCAAAATCTTTTCTAGTTACTTTTCCATATCATCCAAAATTGTTTGAAAAAATATCATTCTTATTAAACCTACACATATAATAATAATAATAATATCCTTATTATGTATTCGCGTTCATAAATTTTTTGCATCAAGCCAACTAGGTTCTTGATAGCCGAGGTAGGGAATATATGATTCTAAATTAGTTTCCCATGGCGTTCCATTAAAGCTCCATTGGGAAGATGTATTATCCAAAATGGTTGAGAAAAATATCATTCTAGTTGCAATTTGGTTAAATGTTTAAAATCAATAGTTTTATATTGTTTAAGAATTTTTAAAGTTGATTACAAACTCTGAAAATCTTACGACACGGAAGAATTTTTGCGTTTAATTATAAATTTATATCAAACATCATTACTAGACTAAATTTATTACTCAAACTTCTATTGGAAACATGCCAACCAATTTCCCATGTGGTCACATGCACATGCATATCAAATATATTTAGCATGTGCATGCATGCACTCTTTTTTGAATAATTTCTGTAACTGGTGGATCTTATTATAATTATTTTGTCTAATTGTTTGAGAGATTCTATATATAAAAGCATACCCATAGAGGTGATGAGAGTGAAAAGTGTAGTGTGTATAAGCAAGACACAATATTGAGGTGTGTTGTGAGAGGAGAGGATGGTTGTATGCATGTGATTGGCTATTGTAATTCTCCCTTGAATAATAAGAATACCAATTATCATTTCCCATGGTTTTTACCCGTATTGGGTTTCCACATAACTCACTATGTTAATTGTGTGATTATTGTTCTTGGTTTATTCTTTTTTATCTTGTTTATGCTCTGTTAAAGTGTTATGTTTTTTCTTTCGCTACCTAACGAGTGGTATCAGAGCAGGTAGAGAAGGTACAATAAGTGAGCCAAGAATAATTGTGTGCAAGTTTCCTGTGAATGCAAAAACCTTTGGACATATTTTTTGGCACGTAAGGACAAGCAGACCGAAGTACTAAAAATCACAGATATGTTTTACGACCAAAAGGTGTGATTGAGGGATTTTTGGGATAGTGACACTCCCTAGGCAGTGTTAGAGACACATTGGTGCTAACACACTTATGAAATAGGATTTTCCCCACTTTGGCACACTTGTTTCATGCAACACAGAGTGCGAGGAAATCAACGCTCGCCTTTCCACACTCACATAGCGTCATCATCCAAATTGATGCGCCACCTACAAGATTAAAGGAGAATCGATCTAAGCGCAACACACCCTAAACAACACTAGAGGAGTGCCTCCCTCTTAATGATGCAGGAGCATCTCTCCACGCAGCCAGCCAGCCAGCCACGTCAGCGCGCATGCATTCAAATGCTAGAAAGGAGGCGCTGCCTCATGTAAAATTTAAATTGAATGTAATTA
Source organism: Picea glauca (assembly GCA_000966675.3). Lineage (NCBI taxonomy): Eukaryota > Viridiplantae > Streptophyta > Pinopsida > Pinales > Pinaceae > Picea > Picea glauca. The sequence continues at coordinate 12,946 of JZKD02S0569247.1, read as the reverse complement.
AATGTGTTAGGCTGGTGAGCCATGGAAGCCGTGCATTTGAGCAGACGTTAGGTAGATCATCTTTAATGCTAGGTCGGCTGAGATCTAGAATCCATACACTGGACTAGACAGCCATTGAATGTAATTTATTAGAGTAGGTGAACCTGGAGGGAAGCGCTCGATGAGCCCCTCCAGAAAAAGAGATTTTGAGATCTCATTTTGAGTTAGAGTGGTTGTGGTAGAATGGTAGAGAAGAGAGAGAGCTAGAGGGAGAGCTCGAGAACACCATTTGTAAAGATAATTTTTCCATTTTTAATACAAACAACAGTTTTCCTGAATTTCTGTGTTATATGGATGTCTGTGTGTGTTCTCCATGTATGCTGTGAATGTATGTTATGTTGATGCATTCTGCGAGAGTTTGTTTGATTTCAGGGTTGAAGGTCTTTGAGGTTTCATGCCAGGAGGGCATGACAGAGTGCTGTGGACTCTGAATACCAGTGCATAGAGGATGCACTTCTAAACTCTGCGGAGTTAGACGAAGACGTGCTGCAACACAGGAACTGAGATCAAAAACTCAGGGAGAAGAAGACCTCAAGGTTGCTGAATACCTTGGAGGCAAGGTTGTGTAGCTGAAACACAATTGCAGACAGTGTCTCTTAGGAGTTTTGTAGAAGCTCTGCTAGGAGGGCATTGAGCGTAGGCACAAGGTGCTGAAAGAAGAACTCTGTTGAGAGTTTGAAAGAGAAAACATAATCACTGAGGATTCTGAGAGAGCTCTGCCAAGTGGGAATTGAGCGGATACTCCGCCAGAGAGGGCATCGAGGAAGTGTGCAAATAGGCACAGGAGGGGAAAGAACTCTTTGAGTTCTGGAGGGTGAGGAAGAGTCCACTAAGGGATTCTTCACAAGGTTGCTAAACACCTTGAAGCTCCAGCAAGAGAATCTTGAGTAGACGGATAAATGGAGGGTATTCGTTTCATTTCTCCATCTGTGGGAGAAAGAAGCCAAAATCCCTCGAGGGGTCTGAGTGGTTGTAAAATCTCAGAAGAGATAACACCAATGTGCGTATGAGAAGACTCTGCAGAGGCGCAGAAGTCAAAAGAATCCTTTGAGAATTCAAATGAAGAAAGCCAGGAGTATTCATCATTTCTATACACGCAGTGAAGCTCAGATTCGAGGAGTTCGCAGAGAAGAAAATAGAAAAGGCTGAGGCCTTGGAGGAATTAAAAGACAGATCTCTTCGAGGAGAATTCACGAAGTTCTGTGGGCGGTTGGATCTCATGGAGGTGCAGGGAGATTATCGTGTAAGCGTGAAGGAGGTCCAAAGATTAGGACAGATCGAGCCGTTGATCCAAGCCAATCAGGGCCGTTGGATCCATCGCGAGATCACCTATCGGGATCTCGTAAGATAAGTGTCGAAGGTTTGACAACGGAAACCGCGAAGTCACGAGAAGCGAAGTCGCGAGGGAGCGAGATCGCGAGTTTTGGCGTCTCGGGTTTCGGGAGTCGACGTGGAAATAATTCAACCTCGTGAGTAGTGAATTCGTGAGTGGTGAGATCGCGATAGTGCGGAAGTCCTGACATCAATGTTTTGGCGCATCGGTTATCGGAGGTTGAAAACCCAAGTGGTTGGTGTCACGAGGTGCGAAGACTCGATAGAGCTGAAGTCCTGATAGCGGAGGGAGAAAAGTCAGCGATTGACTGACCATCAGGTCTCAGGGATTCGAGAACCCAGTGATCGACAGTGGACTCGCGAAGCCGTGAGTTCCGATCCTCCGATAATCAAGGAAGGGGGATCGAGCGAAGAGAACTGTGGGTGCAGATTTCCCGATAGGGAAATAGAAGAACCTTGGATTTCTTCGGGCCGAGGAGAAAGAAGGTCTTGCGAGAGCGGACATACCTGCGGGTGTGGCATCTTCTGTATCAAGTGGTATCAGAGCGGGAATTCATCTGTATATTTCAGGTGAAGCGAGAGGAAAGCAGGAAGAAGACAGAGTTGTTGAGGACTCTGTAATGATTATTTGCAGGTAGGCAACAATCAAAGAGACAATCGGCAGGACTGAAGGATGAAGTTGGTAACACTCTTAGTGCAGAGTGACAGTAGCAGGTTTGCCCGGAGAGCAGACAAGGATAGCAAGATGGCTACTGAAGGCCATAGATATGCTGGGAGAAAGAGAAAAATAGAAGAGCTTGCAGAGATGGATAAAGAGCTCGTTGCTATTAAGGCAGACATGGAAAATCTCGAAATGAAGATTCAACAGGATAGGAGAGCGACATGGATGCACGAATGGCCCATGAAGGAGCCAAAGATAAAATGGCTAGTTAGGGAGCTAATGGCTAGAAGACAGCGTAGGCTGTTGAGAGAATGGCTGAGGTATGCTAAAGACCTCAAGGCCACAGAAGAGGAAGAATTGGTTTAGGTATGCGAACCAGAAATTGGAGACATTCTCAGTGCAGAGAATGAATTGGGGTCATCTGATGATCTCAAGAACTGCCAGATGAGCAGAGCAGAGGAAATTCCAGTTTGCCAGGAGGGAAACAAGTTGAGATCAGCTGAAGATCTCACAGACTGTTAGGGAGACAGTGAGGGAATTTCGCATTGCCAGCTGGGCAATGATCGGAGATCGCTGCGGGATCTTAAAGACTGCTAGGAGGGTAGCGAGAGCGTCTCATATTTCCAGGAGGGCAGAAATGAGCATTTGAGACTATCTGAAAGTCTCAGGGACTCGGAGGTGAGTTCAACTCAGCATTGGGTGCTGATGAAGATGGGATGGTTTGATCTCAAAATCTGCTAGGAGGGTAGCGGAAGCATCCCATATTGCCAGGTGGGTAGGGATGAGCAGATGAGACTATCTGTGGGTCTCATAGACTCAGAAGTGAGTTCGAATAAGCCAGGGAAGCTGACATAACAGGTGAGCGCAAAGACAGACCTGGATCAGCAGGTGCAGCTGACAGAAGAGGAGGAATATCAGGATGATATTCTGATGATCGGGGGAATTGAATTATTCCTACCATTTTCCCAGGAGGAGGCATAAATTTGTGTTGTAGGAGAAGCAACAACAGAAGAACAGTCACCACTGATGATGACTGTCTAGGGGGAGTTGGAGCAGGTATTTGAGACTACCCAAGCATAAGTAGAAACAGACGAAGAGGAGAATGAGCATTCGGAGGAATGTCTCATCATATTCAGCCAAGAAGCTGGAGAAGCTGTAGCACTGAAGCTGACAGCAGAAGAAGAAGCAGAAGCAGAAGAGGAAGATGAGCATTTCGAGGAATGGCTCAACGCATTCAGCGATGAAGCTGAAGGGATTGCAACGTGGGAATTTACAGCAGCAGGAAAAGAAAAAGAAGACATGGACAGCATATGTTTTACTGATCTGTGGGAACAGATTGAATCCCTGGAAGAAAGGGTGAAAGTGCAGGGCGTGCACATCCAATAGGTAAAATTGGAAAATGATGAAAGAGGCATGGGAGATCATGATGATCTGCCCAATGGCCAAAATTTTTTGCAGCTGAGGAGACTGCAAAAATAGAACCAACCATGGGAGCAGTTGGATGAAGTGATGAGTGAGATCATGGAGCTGATGCTAAAGTCAGCAGAGACTGCCAGTAGGGAGCAGCTGAACAGAAGGAATGAAGCAGCAGCAACAGCGTAGCAGAAGCAGCAGCAACAGCAGCAGAGTGGAGCGGATGAGAAGCTCCAAAGACTTATTTGGGATACAGGAGGATTTCCAATAGCTCAAAGGGGAGCGCATGAGCAGGAGCTCATGATTTTACAGCTGAGGAGTATGATGTAGGAGAATCTCTCCACGCAGCCAGCCAGCCAGCCACGTCAGCGTGCATGCATTCAAATGCTATAAAGGAGGCACAGCCTCATGTAAAATTTAAATTGAATGTAATTAAATGTGTTAGGCTGGTGAGCCATGGAAGCCGTGCCTTTGAGCAGGCGTTAGGTAGATCGACTTTAATGCTAGGTCAGTTGAGATCTAGAATCCATACGCTAGACTAGATAGCCATTGAATGTAAATTATTAGAGTAGGTGAACCTGGAGGGAAGTGCTCGATGAGCCCCTCAGGTAAAAGAGATTTTGAGATCTCATTTGAGTTAGAGTGGTTGTAGTAGAATGGTAGAGAAGAGAGAGAGCCAGAGGGAGAGCTCGAGAACACCATTTGTAAAGATACAGGCATTTTTCCATTTTTAATACAAACAACAGTTTTCCTGCATTTCTATGTTATATGGATGTCTGTGTGTGTTCTCTATGTATGCTGTGAATGTATGTTATGTTGATGCATTCTGCGGGAGTTTGTTTGATTTCAGCGTTGAAGGCCTTTGAGGTTTCGTGCCAGGAGGGCGTGATAGAGTGCTGCGGACTCTGAATACCAGTGCATAGAGGATGCACTTCTGAACTCTGCAGAGTTAGACAAAGATGTGCTGCGGCATAGGAACTGAGATCAAAAACTCAGGGAGAAGAAGACCTCAAGGTTGTTGAATAACTTGGAGGCAAGGTTGTGTAGCTGAAACACAATTGTAGACAGAGTCTCTTAGGATTTCTGTAGAAGCTCTGCCAGGAGGGCATTGAGCATAGGCACAGGGTGCTAAGAGAAGAACTCTGCTGAGAGTTTGAAAGAGAAAACAGAATCATTGAGGATTTTGAGAGAGCTTTGCCAAGTGGGCATTGAGCGGATACTCTGCCAGAGAGGGCGTCGAGGAAGTGTGAAAATAGGCATAGAAGGGGAAATAACTCTTTGAGTTCTGGAGGGTGAGGAAGAGTCCATTGAGGGATTCTTCACAAGGTTGTTGAACACCTTGAAGCTCCAGCAGGAGAAACTTGAGTAGACGGATAACCGGAGGGTATTCATTTCATTTCTCCATCTGTGGGAGAAAGAATCCAAAATCCCTCAAGGGTTCTGAGCAGTTGTAAAATATCAAAAGAGATAACACCTATGTGCGCATGAGAATACTCTGCAGAGGCACAGAAGTTAAAAGAATCCTTTGAGAATTCAAATGAAGAAAGCCAGGAGTATTCAACATTTCTATACGTGCAGCGAAGCTCAGAATCGAGGAGTTCGCAGAGAAGAAAACAACAAAGGCGGAGGCCTTGGAGGAATTGAAAGACATATCTCTCCGAGGAGAATTCACGAAGTTCCATGGGTTGTTGGATCTCACGGAGGTGCAGGGAGATTATTGTGTAAGCGTGAAGGAGGTCCAAAGCTCAGAACAGATCGATCCGTTGATCCAAGCCAATCAGGGCCATTGGATCCATCGCAAGATCTCCTATCGGGATCTCATAAAATAAGTGTCAAAGGTTTGGCAATGAAAATGGCGAAGTCACGAGAAGCGAAGTTGTGATGGAGCGAGATCACGAGTTTCAGCGTCTCGGGTTTCGGGAGTCGACGTGGAAATAATTCAACCTCGCGAGTAGCGAGATCACGATAGCGCGGAAGTCCCGACATTGTTGTTTCGGCACATCGTGTATCGGAGGTTGAAAACCCAAGTGGTTGGTGTCGTGAGGTGCGAAGACGCGATAGAGCCGAAGTCCTGATAGTGAAGGGAGAAAAGTCTGCGATTGACTGAACATCGGGTCTCGGGGATTCGAGAACCCAGTGATCGACAGTGGACTCACAAAGCTGCGAGTTTCGATCCTCCGATAATCAAGGAAGGGGGATCGAGCGAAGAGAACTGTGGGTGCAGATTTCCTGATAGGGAAATAGAAGAACCTTGGAGTTCTTCGGGCCGAGGAGAAAGAAGGTCCTGCGAGAGAAGATGTAGCTACGGGTGCGGCATCTTCTGCGTCACTTAAAGTAGGGGAAGGAAAGTGTTTTGGAAAAAGGGTTGTTTGCCTGTCTGAGCAAAAGATTGACATAAGGCTTGACTATGATTTGGCAGAGGTGTTTTGAGAAAAATGGCTAAGGTTGAAAGTTTGAAATACGAATTTGAGAAATTCATAGGTAAGAAAAACTTCGAGCTATGGAAGCTCAAGATGTGGAATCTTCTTGTACAACAAGGATTGAAAAAATTCTTTGATGGGAAAGTCAAAGAAACTGACAAGCATGACAGATGAGGATTAGGAATATATTGATGCAACATCCCTGAGTACCATTCGTTTGTGTCTGGCAGATGAAGTGTTTTTTAACACTGCTGGAGTGGATACAAAAACAATTTTGTGGAACAGACTGGAGATTTTGTATATGAAAAAGTCCTTGACAAAAAAAATCTTCTTGAAGAGGAAGTTGTACAACTTGTGGATGAAAGAAGGTAAAAAAATTGTTGATCACTTGAATGTTTTCAATACTTTGATTTGTCAATTATCTAGTATAGACGTAAAGTATGAAGATGAGGACAAGGAAGTTACACTATTGTGCTCATTTTTGTAGTCCTATGATCATCTAGTCACATCTATGTGGTTTACCTCAACAGATGTCATTGATTATAACACTATTGTGGGAGCTTTGTTGTCTGAGGAGATGAGGAGAATATCCAGTAAACAAACCTCAACAATACAAGCAATGGTTGTGAGAGGTCAATCTACAGAAAGAGGGAAAAATCATAGAGGTACATCAAGGTCTAAGTCAAAAGGAAATAAGAGTATGTAGAAATGTTGGTTCTGTGGAAAATTCGGGCATCTCAAGAAGGATTGTTGGAAAAGACAAAATGCATCCAAGGAAGACTCCACAAAAGAAGCAAATGAAGCTAATTTAGCTGAAACAAGTTTAGGTTACATTTCAGGTATGGTTTGTGAGGTATTGTCTACTTGTGATGCTTCACATCAACATCAACATTGGTCAACCACATGTGTATTCATATAAATTGGTTCTCAACTTACCAATCTATTGATGACGGTGTTGTTTTTATGGGAAATGGTTTTTCTTGTAAAATTGTTTGAGTTGGTAGCATCCAGATTAAAATACATGATAGTTCTATAAGAACATTAACAGATGTAAGGCATGTACCCGAATTTATAAAGAATTTGATATATTTGGAGTTTCTAGATTCTAATGGTTACAAATGTACAACTCAAGGTGGAGTACTGAAGGTGTCCAAAGGCATCTTAGTAGTCATTAAGGAAAAGTGGATTGGGAACGTTTATCATCTTGAAGTAAGGAAAAAAGTAAATCAATAGTGGTAGCATCTAAATATGCAAGTGACTATGTTCTTTTGTGGCATCAACGGTTGGGTCATATGAGCGAGAAAGGGCTTAAGGTACTGGTTGATTGTAAGTCACTTCCAAGTTTAAAGTTTCTGAATTTGAATTTTTGCAAGTATTGTGTCTTTGGAAAACAGTGTAGACAGAAGTTTAAAAGAGGAAGGCATATAAGAAAAGGTATCCTTGATCACATTCATTCATATGTTTGGGGACTATATCCTATATTTTTTTTTGGAGGATCATAATATTTTATAACATTTATAGATGATTACTCCATAAAGTTTTGGGTCTATTTACTTAAATGAAAAACTCATGTATTTAATACTTTTAAGCAATTGAGAGCTTTGGTTGAAAAGACTACTGACAAGTCAATCAAGTGTTTAAGAATAGATAATGGAGGTGATTTCACATCTGTGGAATTTGAGAACTATTGCAAGGAAGATGGGATTGAAAGACATAAGACCACGATTTATACTCCTCAACAAAATATTATTGTTGAACACATGAATAGGAATCTCCTAGAGAGATCAATGAGCATGCTCAGTAATGCCAAGTTGCAACATGAATTGTAGGCAGAAGCAGTTCTTACAACGTGCTATCTGATAAATCAGTCACCATCAACTGCAATAAACTGTAAGATTCCATAAGAGGTATGGACAGGTCATTCATCTCATTTTTCAAATATGAGAATATTTGGTTGTGATGCTTATGCTCTTATTTCTAAAGATCAACATTCTAAATTAGAGCCTAGATCAACGAGACATGTTGTTGTTTGTTATGGTGATGGAGTTAATGAGTATAGATTGTGGGATCCTACTACCCACAAACTCATCATAAGTAGAGATGTAGTATTTGATCAATCCTCACTCTTAAAATCAGAACTGGTAGATGTTTAATTGAGACATGTAAAGGTATCGCAAGTTCCACAAATTCATTTGAAAACTCAACCATCTTTAGAAAGGGAGGATCATGAAGAAGTTCCAGAAGAAGAAGGTGAATATGCAAAAAAATCCAGGAAATTGAGGATATGCCTCAACCATCTCTAAGGAGATCTACACAGGTCATGAATCCTCCTACAAGGTATGACGATTATGTTAAATCTAGGGCTTTGGTTTCTATTGATGGAGAACCTAGTTGTTTTCAGGAAGGAATTAAGGTATTTGAAAGTGATAAATGGAAAAAATCTATGAAAGAAGAAATGGATGCCTTAGAGAGGAATAAAACATGGGCCTCGTAGAACTTCCAAAGGACAAGAAGGTTGTTGGTTGCAAGGGGGTCTACAAAATGAAAAAGGTTACTAATGATAAAGTCGAAAGATATAAAGCAAGACTCGTAGCAAAACGTTATTCTCAAAAGAAAGATATTGAATTTCATGAAATATTTTCACCATTTATGAAGCTTGTTTCAGTTGGTGTTGTGTTATCATTAGTTTCTTTACTTGATCTTGAGTAAGAGAAGCTAGATGTTAAAACAACGTTTCTACATGGAGATTTGGATGTGGATA
>JZKD02S0569236.1:0-16253 GCA_000966675.3 Picea glauca | reverse complement strand
AGTATTAGAGTGTTCATTAACTCTAATAGTTCATCAGTTCGATCCATGTCTTAGACTTCACAACATTTATTGCAACTCCACCAATGCTTTGAGCAGTTGTTTTTGTGTATTGTCATTGCTACAGCTAATGTTGTGGCTTGTCTCATGGGCTTCGAAGACCTCTAGCCGTGTAGTAAAAGAGAAACCCAACAAAAAATAAGACCTCCAATCATGTTGGGTATGTGCTATATTATTTGCATGTGTGTGTGTGGGCGCATCAGATATGACAACTATGTCCGACGATCCCTATTGGGTTTTTGCTATTTTTAGTGGATTTTGTTATTTTTAGTGGTTTGTAAATTAATCCCGGATTAAGGGATTAGGGTTTTGGTATCTACGAAATACCTAAAAACATTGTATATATATTGTATGGTGAATGGTGAAATTCGATATAATGAATATAAGAAAGGTTTTCTCGGTTGAGGGTTTCCGGTATAATATCTCTGTGTACTATGTGAATGAGTCATTGATTAAATTATGTTTTTCTTAAGAATCTATATGCATTGTTTTACTTCACAGATTTTAAACTTCCAAAAAAAAAAAAACCCAACAAAAAATAAGACCTCCAATCAAAGTTCAACTACCCAAAGAAGCCCAAATCGCAATATGAAGCAATGGAGAGCTTTGGAAATAATCCTACATTCCAACGATGTTGTGGAATTTCCTTCATGATTAAAGTATGATACTCAAAACCACTATTGTGGATACCCTTAAAAAAAAAAAAAGACCCAAAATGTTCATAGCCTTCTACTCTTTCCGTGAAAACTCCTGCTCACACAACACTCCTTGAGCAAGGAGTAGTAGGACAACACATACAAAGCAACGAAGAGTATCCTCTTCTCATTCCAAGGAAAAACAATTCTACTAATGTCAATAAAGAATGTTCAAGCAATTTTGAGCTTGAACCTAGAATGGGCATTGGCAAAACCTAAAATATCAAAGCTTGCAGGCGCGAGAGAAAGGAGTACTTTGCTTCATAACACTTCATAACAATAACAATGAAATTCAAACAAAAGGAGTATTTTGCTTCATAACAATGAAATTCAAACAAATTCAACATTGGAGATACCGCCATTTCTATCACTGAAAATAATAATCCAAAAATGTAAGTATCGTGGCCACTGGCCAAACAGTTTTTACAACATTGCTTATAGTTTGGGTTGTTCGAAATGGGCAACTCTAGAGACGTGAAGTTCCCTTGCTCCTCCTCACCATCTAATTCCAACAAAACGGGTTTTCATATGTTAAATATGATCAGCGTTTTCTTCATTATAGTCATAATACCACTATTGCCTGGACAGTCTAACCTTCCTGGAGTATCCCTCTTCTTCTACATCGGAGTGCCGTCCAACTCCTTGGTAGCACGGTGCACCTCGCTCTCTTGAACATAGTGTACCCGCTCACGGGGTTGATCACGTTGGAATCCACGGTGTTGATTGGATGATGACACATAAATGGCGCCTGCAACTAGTCAGAGACTTGCAATGGGGATCCCAGTCGGGAGTCCGTGTGGAATGTCGGAAATTCAGAGGCAGGACTCGAATTGGTGCAGGAATGACACTCTGGTCATCGAGGGTTCCTTTGTTGTGCTTAGTATGCTTGGCCTGAGCTTCAAAAAAAGGTTTTCAAGATCTACGTATCTCGATACCAAGTCATGGTCGGTATTTGATATTTCTCGAATTCAAATTCAACAATTTCTATCTACGAAATATCCTCTGGGAAGATGGAGGTGATAACAAATTGAACTCATTCCAGTGAATATATATACCTAATGAATATAGTTGCAGCGCCAGTGAGGTCGCACACGTAACTGCGAATGCATAATCAAACCATTAGAGGTGAATGAAGGGCACTCGCACTTATTAACGTGAGTGAGGTACCACTTGGCTCTGAAAATGGAGATAAAAGGCCAAGAATTTTACCCAAATCCGACTCAAACTATCAGCAGGAAACCCTACGCTTTGTCCAAAGCTGTCGAAGCATGTGGAAAACCCTAGCACTTTCGACGATAATACAGAGAAAAACCCTAGCACGTTCTATGGGAAATGGGAGAGCAAAGAAAACCTTCCTACGATTTGTCCAAAAAGATCGAAGCATGTGGAACCCTAGCACGTTCGACGAGAATACAGAGAAAAACCCTAGAACGTTCTACGGGAAATGGGAGAGCAAAGAAAACCTTAAACGAGGGACTCAGATATGAGCGGACTGAGGAGACCGACTAGAAGATTGCAGAAGGCAGACTTGTAGAGAATAGCATCCGACCTGAGAGAATAAACAAAACTGTAGGTGAATGACAAACGCCCAAGGTAATAAACTAAATTAGAGAGGTTTTTCTTTACAAGGAAGACTGGACTATGGACAACTACCATATTTCAATTGGCCTAAGAACTAAGGCTCTCTATACCATTCTTAGAATGTGAAATGGGAGATAAGTGTGGATTGCATTATTCATTGATATGATACATGATTAAATACATGAGCTTGACCTTTGGATTCATCTTTCAAAAGGTCTTTTGGACTTCTGATCAAATTTCCTATCCATTTGTCCTAAGAACTAAGGCTCTCTATACCATTCTTAGAATGTGAAATGGGAGATAAGTGTGGATTGTATTATTCATTGATATGATACATGATTAAATACATGAGCTTGATCTTTGGATTCATCTTTCAAAAGGTCTTTTGGATTTCTGATCAAATTTCCTATCCATTTGTAACTCTTCATATTCATTATCAAGTGAATAGCACAAAATACCATAACCCTAAATCCATTAGGTTTTCAACATGATAATCAACAATGTCAACAAGAGATCTAAAATTTGAGGAAATCCTATTACTTGGTTTCATGATATGGCTTTGACTACAAAGTTTTAATGACAACTTTTAGAAGAGGTTGTGTTATGTTTTGACCTTAATGAGGTATACCATCTTAGATCCATCTTAACTTTGGATCTATTAAGCACACTAAGGGATCCAAAAAACAATTACGATGCAAATCTCTCAATGCTTAAAATATATGTGGTTAAGATGGATCTACGCTAGTGTGCTTCGTGTTTGTGTGTGTGCCCGTGTGTCCATCCCATGTTCGTAATGATAACCTAATCATATGTCTCGCCAATATAATATGTTATACGAAACTAAAAATATGCTAATTATAAATATAATGTCAACGAAATGATAATCATTCACAATCATGCAACAACAAGAAATGGTGCCAAAGATAATTGCCTCGTGTTCCTCTTCTTATAATAGTGTGTATGTGATTATCGCTTTTCTCACATTATGTTTATAATTACCACATTTTATTTTTGTAAAACATATTGTATTGGCCTAACATATGTTGATGTTAGCATTATGAACATGGGACGGACAATACAATCCCTTCAATGTTGTGTTGTTGAATGCACCTTGCATTTCCAGATGCAATAAGAGGTCAAATGTATATGTAATAGTAGGTCAATCCTAAAAAGTCAACTATCAAATTGTATCCCCTTCGCTACTACTAAAAATATTTATTGTGGCCCCTTTCTAGAAAGCTCTTGAAATATTCTTTCAAATGCAATTAGAGTGAACTCAATTGGACACATGAATGGAGATATTGGTGTCGTAAGATAGATCATTGTTTTCTCTCAACAAAATGGACAATTCCATAAGGTCAACTTCAAAGGTCATATCTCACTCAATAGTGCTCAAAATATTTATTGTGGCCCCTTTCTAGAAAGATTTACAAAATTTATTTCAAATGGCATTGAAGAGAACTTAATTGGAGGATACAACGGTGAGATATTTTTTCCACAAGACAAATTATTGTTTTCCATCAAAAAAATGAATAGTTTCAAAAGGTTAACTATCAGACACCAAATCTCCCTCAATATTGCTCAGAAACTATAATATGACCCCATTTTGGAAATCTTGAAATTTTTTCTTCAAATAGAGGAAGTTGTGCAACAATCTAAGTAACATTTATCATGATAATGACATCAATCTATGAACCCATTTTTTGTGCCAAGACTCTCATATAATGTCAGAAAGGGTAGGGCATTAAATTACTAGTGTGTGATTATGATTATAATTCTAATCAAGTAATAATCACACATTATAATAAATATAACCCAAGTACAAGAGATATGTACAAGCATAAAAATTATCGTTAAGATATATTTCTCCTAACTTTCTTATGCAAAAACCAGGCTTAGCTTCAAATATATATGAATTATGGCATATTAGCATGGAACCTAACTAACACCAATTGTGGTCACAAGATGACCACACAAGGTGTCTCATGGGAACCCACTCAATCCATAGGAATGCCCATTAATGGTACGACACAACTTAAGATTAACCAACATGTATCCAACACATCTTCCTAGAAAAAAATCCACAATGAGTAAGACGTACCATGCAACGAAAACCAAGGAGGGCTTCGTAGGGGCACAAATATCACAATGGGAAAGATCCAACACTACCTTACCTCCCCAAACCCTCCCTTCCTTGAAATCTGGTTTGTGTTTCTTCCTAGGAAATCAAGTTGCACAAATATCTTCATTTTTCTTATACAACTAGCAACCCATACACCATTTTTCAATTAGTTAATAAGGAAAGATATTGATAATTATACCTCTAATGCCACAACAACTTATTGTAGCAAACATTGTTGATCACTAAAGCATGTGACTATGTGACATCACCCTCCACAAACCTATATAGTCCATGTTCCTTCACCCCTGATGCAATTATTTCAACATCCTTTTTATCCTTCACAAATCATTTCTCACATTTGAAAATCATGTCCAAGTGTGGATTTTGGTTAGTTATCACACTAACTAATATAAGATTATTAGAAAAAACTAGAATAAAAAAAAAAATCTTAAACATTAATGCCTTACATGCTAACAACTTGATCTACACATTCCCCTGACCTTCAACATATTGTTGTTTACTGTTACCCAAGATTCCCTTCTTTGATCTCAACTTGTCCTCCAAACTCCACAAACCAATTGCTTATATTAGTCATGTGCTTTGAAGATCAATCAAAATCTCAATCAATCAAATAACTTACCTCCCTTCCAAGAAGTAATTAACTCATAAATCCCTTCCACATGTTCTACATCATTCCCCTACTTTTTACCAAGATGCACTTTGTTGTGTTCAATATCCCACAACCTCTTCGTGTTATCTCTCTTCAAATGGCCTAATTTACAACAATAATAACACTTCTAATTCTCAAAACCACTAAATTTACATGTGTTTGTACTTGCACTAGATATTCTTATATTTCGTTTTCTTGCTTCCTATCGTTGCTTCCTTTTACCCTTAAAATTAATTTAAAAACATTTTTGGATACATCTCCATCATTTTTAAAGTACTTACACTTCTCCTTCTACAATAATTGACTTAAGAACCTCCCAGATGTAAAGTCCAAAGATTCTAAAGTAATATTAAGTGTCTTCAATTTTAGTAAGTGATGAGAAAAAACATCCCCTTCCATTATTTTCATTATTAAAAAAAAACAGGTAAACACCCTCCCATTAATATTTTCCATATTGTATAAGTAGATAACACCTACTACATACATAAGAATCTCATCTATCACAAGCAAACTTTATCTACGTCATCACTTTCCTATATTTAGAATAAAAGTACTAATGTTGCAACTCGTCTTCAGGATCTATTACCACCTTGCCTAGATTCACTAGGCCCAACATTTGCATTTACTCAAATTGCAATCAATCGTTGCTTCCAAATGTTATAATTATATCCATTAAATTTTTGGGAGGTGTTGACCATGATATGGTGACTCGCCATTGTAAATTTCTAGCTACCAATCATTGTATCATAATTCTTTTTTAATAACTTCCATCTTAGAGCACAAAAAAAACAAAATTCCAAAGTATACCTCCTATCTATCAAGTCATCTCCATTCAATACACCACCATGTTTCCAATCATTTGACTTTCCAATCACTTGCATTTATGTTCACATGTTAAAACCGTTGTTGTGAGATCTTCTACATATTATTTTAGAGTTCCATAGGCATACGATGTCGATAGTATACACTTGTATCCCTACATATGTTATTATGTAAGGATACAAGTGATGGCAGCAGTGGCAGTGTGTAGACACTCTCTTTATTGACTAAAAATGGATTGGGATACCCATCCTTAATGTATTTGTGCATTGTGCACAAACAATTTGCGTTCAGTGTGTATTTGGGTTTATGCATTATTTTTATGGAGTATGGGTTTGTGTAGTATTACCACAGAATTAGTTGAGAAGTTTGTGTCAATTTCCACATGCAATCTATGTGACTAATTTCATAACTGAAAATTACTTCCCAGTGATCAAACAGTAAACCCTAGTCATTATCACTGAACAATTTTACACTCAAATTATGACAAAAAATTACAACAGTGGAAACAACAAGATCTGAGATAAATCATCCACAAATTTGAGACACAAAATTAATGTTTTGTAACTGTCAAATTCAGAATTTTCTGAAGGCAAAATCATCCTTCTCCACAGTAACAAAATCAGCATAAATCCGAGGACAACCTTGTCCTCTAAACAACCAAAAATCAACAAACTTTACCCCGAACAAAAATTCCAATTTGCAGCATGTTGTAAGTCACTTGTACAGCCTACTGACATCAGTGGTACAAACCTACTTCTGTCAAAAATTCCTTCACACATGCAGCCTTAATTATTCCCAAAATTTTCTCACACATGTGGCTAGCCTTCCCTCACATGTGTGGCTTTCTTATCCTCAAACGTGCGGCTTATTTTCTTATTGTACGGTCCGCACGTGTGGTCCATATAGTATGTACCACATGTGCAACTTGTTCTTCTTAGTTGCATCCTCTCTCCTCCACATGTGTGGCCTCTCTCCTCTCACACATGTTTTTCCTGCCAAGAACAAAAATTGAATGATAAAAAACCCTAGGCCAGATTGCCTGGGTGCAGAAATTTCCTTACTGAAATATCCATCCTCTTAGCATAAGTGTTTACTCACTTATGCTAACTCCATAATGTCACAATGATATTTGTCACAATCTCTCCTCTCTTTATAGAGGAGTCTAATGAGTGAGTTTAGGAACCCCTTCTAAACTCAACAATGAATCAGAATATTTTATTCTTCTTTATGGGTGTTACACCCCATCACAAGCCCAAAATGCCCATCACCAAGCCCTTGAGGCCCTAGCCTCATCCCAAGGGAATTTTCACTGAAAAGAAAGGTTGATTCGGTGCCAATGAAAATTCCCACATGTCTTACACCATGGCCCCTTGTCGGAATATCTCCCGAAGCTACAAAAAATCAACACTCCCTCTTAGCGAGGGAGTTATTCTCCACCACACCTAGATTTTCTTTGAAGTAGAAAAACTTTCCCTTTACTAGGGGTTTTGTGAGAATATTTTCAATCTGCTTATCTGTGGAAATGTGTTGGAGCTTCATAGCTCCCTTCTATGCCATGTCTCTAATGAAGTGGTATTTGATCTCAATGTGTTTTGATATATCGTGAAACATTGGATTCTTCGAGAGATTGATACAAATCATATTGTCGTAGTGAATCACAATAGGCTCCAACTCCTGACCAAATAACCCTGCAAGAAGCTTACAAAGCCAAATATCCTCACAACTCGAAAAATTGGTTGCCATATACTCTGCATATGTTGAGATGAGTGCCACAGAAGCCTATTTCTTATTGTACTAAGAAACCACTATTGAACCTAGGCCTAAACAACCACCAGAAGTGATCTTCATGTAAAATACATTTCCTTCCCAATCTGAGTCTGAATATCCATGCATCCTCACTCCATCACCTTCGACATATCTTAGAACAAATCTAATTGTACCCTGAAGATACCTCAGCACATGTCCGACATATCTCAGACCAAATTTAATTGTACCATGAAGGTACCTGAGAACATGTTTTGTTGCTACCCAATGCACTTTCCTCGGCTCAACCATGAAATGGCTCAAGGTGTTGACAACTAAACATATATTTGGCATGGTATTAACTAGGTACATCAATGACCCAATCAACTTCTTTTACATTGTGGGATCCACCAAGTATGAATTTGAATCCCCCAGCATATTCAGATTGGTGGTCATAGGTGTAGTCATGGACTTATAGTCCATCATCCTGAATCTCCTCGATGTCTCAACTTCATACTTCCCTTGTCGGAGGAAGATCTCTCTTGAATGCTTCCACGCCTCTAATCCCAAGAAGTAATGCATCAATCCAATATCCTTCATCTCGAACTCTAAATCCAATTCTTTCTTGCACCTGGTGATGAGCTTCTTAGCTCCTATGAGAAACAAGTCATCGACATATAACACCAATATGAGAGAATCCTTACCAACTTGTAGGAGATATAGGTTGGGATATACTCCACTCTTTATGAATCCCAATCTCTCCAAATACCCATCAATCCTCAAGTACCATGCCTTAGGTGTCTGCTTGAATCCATATAAGGTCTTCTTCAATTTGCAAACGTGATATTTTCTTCCATGTGCCTCAAATCCTTGAGGTTGCTCTATGTAAACTTCCTCCTCAATCACACCATTGAGGAATGATGTATTTACTTCCATCTGATGTATCTTCCATCCCATAACCGAAGCAAGAGAGATAGCATCCATGATAGAAGTATACTTGGCAACTGGAGCAAAAGGCTCCTCATAATCCACTCCCTCTTTCTTGGAGAACCATCTAGCTATGAACCTTGCCTTATACTTCTTGATACTACCATATACAATATGTTCGATCTTATATATCCACTTGGAATTCACCACAGAATTCCCTTATAGTCTCATAAATATGTCCCAAACATCACTCTTCATGATGGACTAATACTCCTCCATCATGTAATCCTTCCAAACATGTTGGCTTGCTGCCTCATCAAAATTGGAAGGCTCAGAAACGATGATGTTACTCATGAGAGCCACATAGTTGGAGAACTTCTACATATGCCTACTCTCCCTGAAGGTACCTTTGGGAGATGCATGTCCCTAAGGATTCTTCAAGATGTCTCGAATCCATATAGGTTGCATGTCCTCATCACTAGGAGGATCCATTAGATCCACAAACTCCTTTGATTCCTCCTCATGATCTGAGGTTTGCTCCTGTGTACTGGATGGAATTTTACGCTCCTTAATATTTGGAGCCTCTTTCTCCTCACCACCTATCGTGATCTCATGGCACCTCTTGAAATCCAAGTCCTCCTCAAATCTGACATCCCAACTAACCTCAACATATCGTTGTCCTAGAATGTAGATTAGGTAGGCCTTCAATGTCTAACTGTATCCCACAAACACGCCCTTCTTCCCAGAAGGATCTAACTTTGTCCTCTTCTCCTTAGGAACATGGAAGTAAACTGGACAACCAAAGATCTTCAAATTCCCTATCTTATGCTTTACTCATGTGAATATCTCCTCATGAGCCTTTTCCTCCAAGATCCTATGAGGACTCTTATTCTGATTTTCGATTGTTGTGTTACACACCTCTACCCAAAGGATCATGGGTAGATCTTGGTCACGTAACATAGCCCTTGATGCCTCAACTTTGGTCTGATTCTTCCTCTCCGCAACCCCATTTTGTTGTGGGTTGAAAGGCATTTTCAACTCCCTCTTGATTCTTGCCTCATTGCAGAAATATTTGAACTCATTGGAGGTATAATCACCCCCGTTATCTGACCTCAAAACCTTAATATTCTTCCCTGTTTGATTCTCTACCAAATCCATGAATCGGCTTAAGACCTCATCCTTTGTCTTCATGAATAAGTTCCATGTCCTTCTGGAATAATTATCAATGAATGTCACATAGTATCGATAACCATTCGAAGATGGAACTGGCATCGGTCCACATACATCATAATGTACTAGGTCCAAGATCCCTTTGAACCTACTATCATTGCTCAGAAAAGAAGACTCGATATTATTTCCAAGTGCACAACCCCTGCATGCACCATGGTGCTCTGCTCCAAACTCTGGAAGACCTGTAGCCATGTTCCTCAACATTGGAAAATCCTTGTAATGGAAGTGTCCCAATCTTTTATGCCAAAGCACATAGATTATCATTGTCATGTACCAAGGCCCAAGCTAGTTGGCCAATTAGCATGTAGACACTGCCATCACAAGTATCGATGACCTCTATTGAGTCAAGACTCAATCCCTTTGGCCAAGCAAGAACCTTCCCATCTACGAATGCCATTGCATACCCTCTATCCTCCATGGGAGAGATAGAAAGTAGGTTCGTCTTCACTCCAGGAACATACAACACTTCACTCATATTGAGAGGATTTCCAAACTTTAGTTGAAACGAAGTTGTGTCAACTCCCTTGACCGCATACTTGGCATTATCACCAAGTTCCACTTGCAATCATGATTTCTCCTTTATCAAATTGGTGAGTGGTTTCCGTGATCCTGTCATATGATGAGAAGCTCCACTATCCACCAACCAAGTATTCATGGTGACCTGCTTAGAACAAAAAATATGCATAAATGTGTCTGATGGAATGAATCCCTCTCTTCCTTCAAAGCCTATACATTGATACCATGTCAATTTTCACATGCAATCTATGTGAATAATTTCGTATTTGAAAATTACTTCCTAGTGATCAAACAATAAACCCTAGTTGTTATCACTGAAAAAAATTACATTGAAATTATGACGAAAAATTACAGCAGCGGAAACAACAAGATCTGAGACATATCATCCACACATTTGAAACACAAAATTTCTATTTTGTAACTATCAAATTCAAGATTTTATGAAAGCAAAACAATCCTTCTCCACAGTAACAAAATCACCATAAATATGAGGACAACCTTGTCCTCTGAAAAAACAAAAATCAACAAACTTTACACGGAAGAAAAATTCCAATTTCCAGCCTGTTGTAAGTCACTTGTACGATTAACATCAACCATACCATTGTTGATGTCAGTTGTATGGACCTGTTGCTGCCAAAAATTCCTTCACATGTGCGGCCTAAATTCTGCTCAGAATTTGCTCACATGCAGACAGCCTATCCTCGCACGTGTGGCCTGCTTATCCTCACACATGTGGCTTATTTTCTTGTTGTACGTACATGTATGGTTCGCTTGTGCAGTATTCACAGTTCGCACCACATGTGTGGCTTGTTCTTCTCAGCTGCTACCTCTCTCCTCCACATGTGCGGCCTCTCTCCTCTCACACATATTGTTTTTCCTGCCAAGAACAAAACAGAATGAACAAAAATCCTAGGTCATATTACCTAGGTGCAAAATTTTCCTTGTTGAAATCTTCATCCTCCTAGCACAAATGTTTACTCACTTATGCTAATTCCATAATGTCAAAATGAGATTTGTCACAATCTCTCTTCTCCTTATATAGGAGTCTAATGAGTGAGTTTAGGAACCCCTTCTAAACTCAACAATTAATTAGAATGTTTTATTTGTCTTTGTGGGTGTGACACCCCATCACAAGCCCACAAATTCCATCACCAAGCCCATGAGGCCCTAGCCTCATCCCAAGGGTGTTTTCACTGAAATGAAAGGTTGATCCAGTGCCTATGAAGATTCCCACATGCCTGACACCATGGCCCCTTGTGGGAATACCTCGTAAAGCTGCAAAAAAGCAACAGTGGGTAGACAAATTCAACATGTAAAGTCATATTCTTCTAGCTAGGTGTAGTTACATCTTATTATGTTCATTTTTACGAAATTCTAATTATTTTTTCTAACTAGGTGAAGTTTGGTTTTGTTATGTTCAATTTTTTCGAAATTCCAATTCATTTCTTTAAGTGTTTCTACCAAGTTAGTCAATGACTGGGTGGACAAATTCAACTTGTGAAGCCATTTTTCCTAAGTAAAGCTTAGTCTTATTCTATTCATTATTTTTGAAATTTTCGTTAAGTTTTAGTTTATATTTATGATTAAAGTTTGATAGTTAAATTTTTCATCAATTAAGTGGAATTATTTACTTCTTTTTAAAAATCGTAATAATTTTATTTTTAAATAAAATGAATAGTTAAATTTTCATTAATCAAATAAAATTATCATTGATCACTATTATTACATTGAAAAAAAATTATTCACTTATTAACTTATTCCATGTTTCTATCATATTCTCAATAAGACCTTTACAATATGTGATATTTGATTTGAAGAACAAAATTTTGGCAAGAGAATGCACATCAAAAGTATAAATGTTATAAGTTAGAAGAGAATGGCATTTTTATGCATAAAATGTGATTCAAATATTAATGGTTTGAATTTGAAAAATAATGAAAATATAATTTTCAAAAAATAAATAAATAAGTGGGATCTACTACGTTCTATGTAGATCATGCTTGTACTTTTTTTTGGAAATTATATACTAAACATTGAATTCGTTGATGGGAACAAAAGTCACTTGTTAGCTTTTCTAGAAATTTGCAAGGACAAACTTTTAATCAAATGAAAATTTCACATTAAATAGCATTAATATTTAAAAAAAAAAACATGATTAAAAAGAGAAATTCTCTAGAAATTGTCTTTTTATTAAAAAGCCTTATATGAGTTTTGAGGGCTTCAATTTAAAAAAATAAATGTAAAAAAATAAATTTTCATCGCCACATTTCACTAAAAAGTGTTACACATCTTCAAGGATTCATCGTCTACTTTCTGTAAAAAAAAAATGGGATAGATTCCAAATTCACTCAAATATGAAAGTTGGGGTTTTAAAACAAAATAGATACTTTAAGAGGCTATATCTCCATCAATATTTATCAAACATTCCTAAAACTTTTACTATAGATACTAGACACCCATGTGCACATATCATCCAAATTTCATCAAATTATGACAACATATGAGAGATATAGAGCTTAGGCAAATCTATTGCTATTTTTGCTCCCAAAAACAAAGATTTCCATGACCTAAAACTTAAAATGATCATAACTCATACAAAACAACCAAATGGGATGAAATTTTAACTATAAATTTAGGGTTCTCTTTGTTGTATCTCCAAACCCGCAAAATTTAATAAGAAATAGAGTTGTGGTTATGGAGATATATACCGACAAATTTGTGGTCATTTTTTATCTCCATAAATGAGGGTTTCCAAAACTTCAAACTTATAATGTCTATATTTCCTTCAAAACACAACCAAATGGTTTGAAATTTTTGTTGTAGATTCATCTATAACATATTTTTGAACCCACAAAATTTCAAAAGATTTTGATTTGTAGTGAGAGATTTTGTTTCCAATGAAAACCTGATTGGAAACTCCCAGAGTCTTCCCTACATTTCACGGATGGTACCCAATGTAAACTTGTTGACATTCATTATGAAACCTAACCCGCTAGAGACATTGAGTGATGCATGGAACATAGGCAGCTAGTGTGGAGGATTGACCCTGGGACCACCTACATGAACCTCAAAGCACTCAACAACTTGAACTAGCCACCAGGCTTCATGAGAAAGATAGTTTGCCTACAAATTAGTTGTCATTTTACCCAACAAAATGAGAGTTTGTAAAACCTGAAACTTGAAACCCCAATAAATCCACCGTCCAACCTCTTATTAGAGTTATTTTCTTAAATCACATATCTTATTTAGTAGATTCCAGAGATATAATTTGTTTATGGAAAATCATATCAAAAGTTGTGGCCATGTTTTTATATTTTCCATTTTTCCCCATTTGTTTTCCTAAAAAACATAACACATAAAATCAACTAAGCTAAAATCATTTAAGCTCTTATACCACTTATAGAAAACCTTAATGGGTTTTCACTACTTTTACTTTCAAGATACAACAAATATAACAACAAATTGATAAACAATCTTAAGCAATAGTGTGAAGGGTTAGCTCAATCAATTGGTGCCATTGTTTCCAAGATGTTGTCAGTAATCCGACGCACTGTGTGGGTCCCAGCTCGATTCCCACGAGGTCAGGCACACTAAATCTATGCCACCAACTTTACACAGAGAACCATCTTGGAAATGAGGGAAAGTGCCCTAGAGTTTCTCGAGGAGTCATACTAAGGGAAAAAAAAGAAGCTTAAGCAATAATCTTGGAAATGAGGGAAAGTGCCCTAGAGTTTCCCGAGGAGTTATACTAAGGGAAAAAAAAAAACTAAAGCAATAACATGTAGAGAACGCAAACCATCTACCCAACCAAGGTTGAATATGCTCCAAGCTTCCATTCAATCCAAAAACTCAGGTAGAAATCCACTATGCAAGTATCCTTGATAAAGGATAAACTCCAGATCTCCTCAATATGAGAATGATACAATAATAATTGAAGACAAGTCTTCCTCTCACATCCAATACATATTTATAGAGAAGGTTGTTTTCTTTAGAAGCTTCTAATCATGAATAATGCATTGAACTTAGTTTTGACTAAAACCTTAGCCTTGTGGCCAAAGTTACCTTTATGCAGTAATTATGTTGTTATTTAAATAAATGAGGATATGTCTCCACCTACTTAAATGATTAAGTTATGACCATAGATAAGCATCGATAAAATTCTTTTAATGACAAGATATGTGGAGAGATAGGCACATAACAAGTTCTTAGTTTTAATTTCTTTGGAGTCCTCTAAACTTTCAAAATTTAATAGCGTTCCTTGCGATAGAGACTTGGATCTTGACAACTGCAACAAAACACAAACACCAATTGTATGTTAATATGCAATACATCTCTAGTCAAACACCATGCATTATGCAATTATTATATAGTACATTCATTATCGATTGATACAAGGAAATGGCAAAAGCATGAGAGAGAAGTTCTTCTTCAAAACTATGATTGTATTTGTATTGCTCAAAGTAATATATTTATAATACAAGCTTGTAACAAGTCAAGCAACATACAATTATTATAGAGATTTAGATCTTGACAACTATACAATTATCATAGAGACGTGGATCTTGACAACTGCAAAAAAACACAAACACTAATCGTATGTTAATATACAATACATCTCTAGTCAAGCACCATGCATTATGCAATTATTATATAGTACATTCATTATCCATTAATACAAAGAAATGGCAAAAGCATGATTGAGAGAATTTGTTCTTCAAAGCTATGATTGTCTTTGTATTACTCAAAGTAACATATTTATAATACAAGTTTGTAATAAGTCAAACAGCATGCGATTGTTATATAGTACATTCATTATCCATTAATACAAGGAAATGGCAAAAGCATGAGAGAGATAATTTGTTCGTCAAAACTATGATTGTCTTTGTATTATTCAAAGTAATATATTTATAATACAAGTTTGTAACAAATTCATAAATAGACCAAATCTTGAAGATAAAGCTTTGCAGTGGATATTCCTCAACTACTAAAATATAATTTGTTTCCTCATATGATATTCCTTTAAGGATGTTAAAATTAGTTGATATCTAAATATAGACAACTATAAACAACGAGTGATGACAAAAAAAAATACAGCTAAGCTTATGTCTCAACATTTCCTTATTGGTTCAAGAAGGATGCCTCGATTCTACTACTCTCAGAGGTGCTCCCCTTCAATCTAAGTATTGGATAGTCCTTCGGCTCCATGTAATTTGGATCTTAGAATGAATTCGTGTCTCCTGATAGTGAATCTTATAAAAATTCCACATACATGTACGTAGAACACTTGCAAAGAGAGTAATCCTTATCAATTATTCAATGTGTAATAATTAATACATAAAGATATCTCTTGTGTGAAAGACATAAGTAGGAAAACCACCACTACGTAACCATAAAAAGATGTGATTATTAAACAATTTAGTCACTTTACTTTATTGCAAACTTCTAACTCAAAAGTATTAAGTATGATATATAATATGACCACGATAAAAAGTATAAACTCTATCACCCTCTCTGGATGGTCACATGGGAAACCATACAAAATTATTTGGATTAGAAGTCTTAGTGAATGTGATTGAATCTGATCATTGCACAATATTGTAGTGTTGTATCTTCATTCTCTACAATATTGTAGTGGTGTATCTTCATTCTCCACAAGCTATAGAATGCAATGGTAGTGCACCTCCACATACATTGTCTATTCACGAAAATTGAATTTTTAGTAAATTTCAACATGTTAAAGTAAATATTAGTTTATAATGGTCTATTAGATATTGGACTTCGGCATTAATAAAATCAACTTGACTTTAGATTACTTTATGTTTTTATGTCTTACTTCACTTTATTGTGTTTTTTAGTCTATCCCACATTCATAAAGTGGATTGACTTGACT
>JZKD02S0569214.1:0-16253 GCA_000966675.3 Picea glauca | reverse complement strand
CATGCTTCGTCACTCCTATTATCCCATTTGAATTTATTATCATCATAAGTGGGTGATTTTTCCTTTCCCAATATAATCCGGTACAAGCCTTTACTTCTTAATAAATATTTCATATGAGATTTCCATTGGAGGTAGTTGGTGCTAGTAAGAAAAATATTACTAGAATAATCCATATTAAATATGTATATAATATGGATTTAAAAACTGAAATTGATGTTCTGGATGGAAAGATCTCGAAAAGTTAGGCGGTTTTAAAAAAAAAAACGGCACTGAAAACGGACTTTGGATGTGAGAGTTATGCCCTTTTTTAAAAAGGCATAAAGGGTAACCAAAGTACCACATGGTGGTGTAAGTTGTTTTATGAAGTGACCCACTTTTATAAAGATAAGTGGGGATCACTTTTACAATGAAGTTACTTCATGCAAAATAAATAACTCTAAAATCAAATATTAAAGATACTTATAGTGATTCACTTTTATACTTGAAGTGAAATATTCTTTACAATTTTAGCATGAAATTTTTCAAAAAAAAGTAACAAAAGAGAGACTTGAACTCAAGACCTATTACTTAATAAGGAAAATTTTAACCAACTTGTCTAGCAAAACATATTGTATTGTTTCACAAGAGGATTGGGGGTGTTGTTGTTGTGGAAGACAGCCTTGGAGAGCGTACTAAAAAAAACTCTTTTCACAAAAGAAAAAAAATCTGCTTCTCGATGACAACAAGGGTTAGGTCTCGGTTAGCTTACCCAGAAGATGCACCTTTTCCTATATGTTTCTGATTTATTGAGATTCCATAGGGCGTGGGGCAAAGAGCATACATAGATCTATGGATCTGACTGAAATGGTCGTATCTTGGGAAAATGGAAACCTTTTCAAGTGAAACGAAAAATGTTCCTAACTGAAATGAGCACTTTGGATGCAATGGAACAATTCTCTCACTTGAAAATGTACTAAAGTGACATAAAATGGAGATGAGGCGCGTCGTCTTCACGATCTTGATCTATAACAGGAGAGGGTCTTCAAACATGCTCTGATACCATGTTCAAAAACACAGGTATTCCAACAAAGGACGAACACCTTCAGTAACCACTCACATAACCAGATCAAAGATCAACAAACTGATGTTTTCATGTGGTAAAACCCCTACGAGGAAACATCCACGGCCCTAGCCAACACGGCCACTTGAAGCAGTTTATTAATGCAAAAGAAAAAGATTACAGAGAGATTTTACAAGAGATTTTCTCACAATCGATCCTTTGAAAATGACCCTCCATGCTCTTTAAATAGAGATCATTGACCAATCGAGTGTTAAACCACGGATCAATGGCCATTAAGATTGAGGACAATATGAACCGTCGGATCACTCTATGTCAGGAACATATCATGACCATCGGATTTCCTAACTACAAATGCATACTAATGCATACTAAAGAAACACACTAAGAAACACACTTTTACCTAACGACACATTAGACCAAGTAGATCTTAACTAACTCCTAAGTGTCTAAATATCCTAACAGATTTCTTCGACATGCTGTGAGTATTAAGAGGACCTATACTTAATTTTTATTTTACCTTTTTGAATAGAAAACAATTGTTCCTTTCTGTTCAATTTATATTCTTAGTTCAGATACATATTATGCATAATTTCTTCTTGAGAAGTAAAATAATATTTATCAAGAGATACATTATTTTACTATCATTTTTATTCTTCTTAATTCTTCTCTCATCTCTTAAAGCATTTAATTGATTGAAACATTGAAATTGTTCCCTCAAAATATGATTGCTAAAGTATTGAAGATTATAATTAAGGACTGAAATTGAATCGATAAAACACTATGTTTTAGGACAAATTAACTTAAGTAAAAATCAATCAAAATTAATGGATGTCTTGGCATAGTTTCCTAGCTAGAAACATCTCAAGGTTTACAAAATTATTTTGGCACCGTTGTCAGGGACTAAATTAAAGAAATTTTACTTTTCCCTAGGTAAAACGATGGGAAAAATACTCATTATTGGTGAACCAGAGTAAGGAAGGTTAAAATATTTCACTTGGTGAATCCATATTTTCAATTTGGGCATCAGGAAAGAATAAAAACTATGGCTAACCCAAACCCAAAGAAAACTACACCAATAGTAGACCCGGAAAAATTATTGTCTAAGAGAAATCTTAGAGAAAAACCCATGACACCTTCTACTATCCCTTTTTTTTCAAAACCCTCTTATTCCATATATCCTAAGTCAAAGGGAAAATATTATATTGCTTTAAAGGATTCTTTAAAATAATCTCCTACTAGTTCCCCAAATCTCTATTTTCCATCATCACCTAAAAAATCCCTTCCAAGCTCTCCAAAAACATATTTATCGGTCTTCACAACTAATTATGTTGAATTTTTCCCTGAACACTATATTGATATTTCTCTTAAAGAGTCTACTATGATCTCTCAATTCTATCCTACTGAGAATTCTCCAAAAGTTTCTCCTAAGGAATCACTTGAAAATTATCCTATTACATCCCATAGGTTTCTTTTCTTAATCTCTAAAAAAGAAATGCCCCAAACATCTCTTCCAAAGGATCCTGTAGAAGAACAAGAATTCAATGTATTTTTCAATCCACTAACTCCTGAGAATTCATAGTTGTTAATAGATCATCTATTCATGGCAGTAAATATCCCTCAACAACAACCACCTCCTCCACCACCCCCACTAAGGGTTTTTAATAAAGCAGCTGCTAGATATGCCCCTTTGAATCTCCCTGAAAATATACAATTTTTCTCGATAAATATATAAAACTCTTGACAAAATTTAATTGGGAAGATGAAATCATAGCCCTAGAACATTTATCAACCTTTGATTATTTCACAAATAATCAAGGTCTTGAACATGAAGATGTATATATGAGGATATTCATTCAAATGTTTGAAGGTGAGGTGAGGACATGGTTTAAGGGGTTACCTCCTAATTCCATTGATTCTTAGGATGCACTAGAATATGCTTTCCTTAGACAATGGGGTGAGAATAAGGACCATTTATACTTCTTGACCAAGTTTGGAAGTTCAAAAGGAAACAAATGAATATTTCCTAGATTTTATTAAAATATTTAACAAAATTTATAAAAATATCTTACGGATGTAAAACCATCACAACCAGCTACAAAAGTTATTTTTGTAGGATATTTTGACCCATATTTTTCCTTGCTACTTAGGGAGATAAAATCTACTACTTTAACTAGTATGCAAGATGATGTTGTAGAAATTGAATCCAATATGATTGCTTCAAGAAAAGCTAGAATTAGAAGTGAATCATGGCAAAGAGAGAAAAAAAAACAAAAGGAATGAGATGGTACATCGGGAACTAATAAAATTCAATAGGATAAAATTGAATAAATGTCCAAGATCATTAAAGATTTATCACATAAATTGGCTAGAATGGAAACTAAGAGAAGAAGGCCTGATAATAGAAATCCAAATAAATTTAGAAGGCCTTTCAAACCTCCTCAAGTTTTGCAGAGAGAAAGGAGAAATGAAGATCAACCCATACAAGCACCTATAAAAAATGAGAATTTGGTTGATAATCTTGTTGAGGAAGAATTTTGCATATACTGATGAAGAAATTAATATGATGGAAGGTGATCTTTCTGATGTACATATTACTCAAGAATAATATGAGAAATCCTTAAGTTTTAATTCATATTTTAATGAGGATGATAACAATGGTCACATTGATTCTTTATCATCTCAATATAGGATTTTGTTGGATGCCTTGCAAGCTAAACTGCATAGAAAATATGACCTCGGACCTAGGAAAAATGTAAATACAACCAAAACAAATAATCAAGGACAATCAAATAAAATTTAAAATAAAGATAAAGAAAAGGAAATCACAAATGAAAAACAAAAATATGATCAACGAGATGCTAAGAAAAATATGTATAACACAAAGAAACTGAGAAAATTAGTAGTTCCTTTAATCTAGAAAATGAGTTAAATAAGATCAGAATTCCTATTCCTTTGCTTGAAAATGAAAAAAATCTAGTTTATCGGAAACAAGTGATAAAAATGATGGATTGTTCCATTGCAACAACTCAACCTGGTATATTAAATATATAATATTAGAGGCCTACTGTGATGTTTGTTCCTCATATTGAGGAAAGAGAAGAGGCAGTAGCTCATTTTTACATTTATTTGACTATTCATGAGCATCTCTTACACAGTTTCATGTTGGATTCAGGGGCCTCTCACAATTTAATGCCTAAAATAGTTATGGATAATCTAGTCCTACAAATCACAAGACCATATCATGATTTGTACTCCTTTGATGCAAGAAATGTTAGGTTCTTAGTAATGAGCAAATATATTGTAGTACATTTAACCCAAATTCTTGTGAAAAGTGTTTTAATGGATATAGTTCTGGTAGATGTTCCTATAAACTATGGGATTCTTTTATATAGATCTTGGGAAATTAAAATAGGTGGCTCATTACAAATGGACATGACATATGCTACAATCCCGATTTTTGGTGGATAAACCAAGAGACTTTATAGGGAAACCAAACTAGCATACACAGTC
This sequence comes from Picea glauca, assembly GCA_000966675.3. Taxonomy (NCBI): domain Eukaryota; kingdom Viridiplantae; phylum Streptophyta; class Pinopsida; order Pinales; family Pinaceae; genus Picea; species Picea glauca. The sequence goes on along the minus strand of JZKD02S0569214.1, from coordinate 11,683 downwards.
AGTGACCTCAATCATCCTATAATTATCATGCTTATTCAAAAGATCAAGACTTGGGTTGTTTTATTTTATCTATAAATAATGATATAGAAATTGTAAATACTCCTTTGTGTGGAAATAAAGAGCCTAAAATTGGACTGTGGAAAATGTGTTTTGATGGAGCTTCTTCATTGGAAGGTGTTGGAGCAGGTATTCTCTTGATTTCACCTTCTAGCAAGTTCTTTCCATTTTCTTTTAGAGTACAATTTGAAATAGATTCCACCAACAATGTTTGTGAATATGAAGCTTTAGTGTTAGGTTTAAAAGTTTCTATAAAAATTAAAATTACAAAGATTATTATCTATGGTGATGCAAAATTAATTGTTAAACAAATAAGAAAGGTTATCAAGATAAACATCTTATGATGAGATCCTATAGGAATTTTGATTGGGATTTAATTGAAAAATTATTTTTACCTTCAATATCCATGCAATACCAAGACATGAAAATCAAAAAGTTGATTATTTAGCAGTAGCATCAAGCACTTTCAGACCCCCTAAGTTCTCAAATCTAAAATATGAAGTGGAAATGAAATACAGACCTTCAATCCCTAACAATGTTAAACATTGGCAGGTATTTGAAGATGATCAACAAATTAAAAAAAAATTTGAGATGGTTGATGAATTTTTTGCAACTCATATTGACCAAGAAGAGGACAAAGATAATGACCAAATTAATCATAATAGTCATTTTGATCCTAAATTACAAAATATTGTTTCTAACCATAAAATGATGGTGTCAAGAAACATTCAAATTTGAAAAACATTAGTGCTCCTAGAGAAACTATTCGATAAATATGATGTTGTTAAAACTTTTTTTCATCCTAAAATTGAAGAAGTGGAAGATTCTAACATCAGATCTAACCAATAACCAAGGAATATCAAGCTCTCAAAAAAATTTCCTATCAATCAGAAATCAAGGTATGTTGATTTATTTAAATAATGTATTGAAGTGTTTGCATGGTCATAAGAATATCCAAAGACTTATGACACCAGTATTATTTAGCATATAATTCCACTAAAAGTGGGATCTAAACCATTTAGACAGAAATTAAGACAGGTGAATCTTAATCTCTTCCCCATCATTGAAAATGAACTAAAAAAATTATTAGATGAAAAAATCATATTTCCTCTTAGATATTCTTCCTGGGATGCAAATTTGGTACCTGTTAAACAAAAGAATGGTGAAATAAGACTTTGTGTTGAATTTAGAAACCTAAATAGATATTCATTAAAGGATAATTATCCCCTTCCTAAAATGGATCATGTATCACAAAAGGTAGTAGGACCTAATCGAATATATATGATTGATGGTATTTCAGGTTATAACAAGATTGTTGTGCATGAAAAAGATAGAGAGTTGAATGCATTCACTATACCTTGGGGAAATTTTATGTATGACAAAATTCCCTTTGGGATAATGAATGTAGGATCAACATTCCAGGGGGCGAAGGATATAGGATTTGTTGGAGAAAAGGACAAATTCATTGTGATTTGTTTATATGATCTAATTGTTTTCTCTAAATCAGATGATGGTCATTTAAAACATCTTAGACAAACTTTTGTTCAATGCCAAAAATTTGGTTTGTCACTTAATCCTAAAAAATGTCATTTTGTTATGCAAGGTAAACTACATGGACACATTTTTTACAAGGAAGTAATAAATATCAATCCTTAATGAGTTGAAGTAATTAAGGTCATCGTTCTACTAAGAAATGAGAAAGAGATTCAGTCTTTTCTCGGAAAGATAAATTTTTTGAGAAGATTCATTCCAAAAAAATTTGATGTGGTAAAATATTTGACATACATTCTTAAAAAGGATAATGAAGTTACATGGTCTTTATAGGCCAGATATTAGTTTGATTAGATCAAGAAATCCTTGGGAGAAGAACTAGTGTTGATAAGCCCAGATTACTCAAAGAAATTCCTTATATTTTCTTTTGCTTATGATAACACAATTGTTGCAGTCCTTTTACAAATAAATGAACATAATCAAGAAAAACCAATTCCATTCCTTAGCAAAATCTTAAGATATTTTGAGATTAAATATAATGTCATATAAAAACAAGATTATGCTCTGGTTAAATCTCTCAAGTCTTTCAAAGTTTATTTTCTTCATTCCAAAATAATTGCATATGTTCCTAGCAGGACAGTAAAAGAAGTATTGAATCAGCCTAATACTGATGGAAAAATAGGAAAATGGATACCAAAACTCCAGGAGTATGACCTTGAAATAAAACCAACAAAACTGATTAAAGGTCAAGGTTTATCAAAGCTTCTAGCTTAATCAAATTGTAGATTTCTTGGAATAAATCAAGTTACATAAATATAAGAACAACCTTCAATGGAATTTGAGGAAACGTATTTGCATTAGCCCCTAATAAAGGTTCAAGATAAGTTTTCTTTATCTCCCTAGTACAAAAATATTGTGTTTTATTTACAAACTCTTGAATGCCCACTTGATTTTAGTCAAGCTAAAGCTACATCACTCAAACTTCAAGAAATTGAGTATTATATAATAGATGAAAAGCTTTACTGGAAAGATCCTTTAGGAATATTTTTAAACTATATTGTTGAAGAAGAGACTAAAGGAATCATGTATGAATTTCATAAAGGCATATGTGGAGGACACCACACTTGGAGAGCCACGACATACAAAATTTTGAGAGTTGGCTATAATTGGTCAAAGTTATTTTCAGAAGTGAATGAAAAGGTAATATCCTGTAAAGAATGTCATATTTTTGCAGGTAATCAAAAAATTCCTTCATTGTCATTGGTGCCAATAAAATTTGAAGCTCCTTTCCATCAATGGGGCTTAGACTTCATAGGTGAGATTCATCCTACTTCTAGTGCACAACATAAGTGGATCTTAACTGAAACATATTATTTTTCCAAGTGTATGGAAGCAATTCCTACCAAGTTTTCTATTGATGCAGTTGTGATCCAATTTATTGAATAAAATATCCTTGCTAGGTTTGGATGCCCTAGGAAATTTATAATTGATAATGCTCAGGATTTTAAGTCCCTTGCAATGATAGATTTTTTTCAAAAAAATAATATTATTCTTGGACATTCTACTTCCCATAACCCACAAGGTAATGGATTAGTAGATTCATCCAAAAAGATTTTGATGAGGGTCATAAAGAAAGTGTTAATTGATAACAAAAGGACTTGGCATTCTCACTTAAAATTTTCACTCTGGCCCAATAGAATCGACATTAAAAGATCCATAGGTGTATCTCATTTCCAATTAATTTATGACATTGACGTTATACTTCCCATTAATCTTACCTTTCATGTGATGAAATTACTACATGATAGTGAAGAAGATACTATTGACATTATCAAAAGAATGAACCAGTTGATTGAAGTGCAACAAACTAGAGAAAAAGTCAATGAAAAAATTCAAGAATATCAAGACAAAATGAAAGCTATTTTCGATTGGAGAGAAAAAAAAAAGAAATTGTATTCCTGGTGACTTAGTATTTAAATGGGATAGAAGGAGAGAAGATCTTGGCAAGCATGAAAAATTTTATCATTTGTGGCTTGGACCTTACAAGATCGTTGCAATTGAAGGAAACAATTCATTCTCCCTTCAAAATCTGGAAGGAGATTTGTTGGAATTTCTTGTGAATGGGCGGTTCTTGAAACATTTCATTCAATTTTAAAGATTTATTTTTCATTCATTGTATATAACCAGTTTTATTTAGCATTTCTTTTAAATCTTTCAGTTTTTAAAGGATTTCCAAATAAGTAGTTTGATATAAGTTTTGGTCTGAAATATGATTTATGAAGATTCATCAATCATTAAGTGTGACCTAAATAAATAAAAATAAAATGTTTTTTATTAGGATAGTCTATTCACTTTTTTGTTAGATTTAGTATAGAATATTACATCACCTAATAAACCTTTTCTTCAAAATAGATAATTTCATATCTTCTCAAATTTCAGAATCTTAATATAAAAGACAATCTCAACTATTGATAAAGATTTTGACATGTTACTTTCAAACAAGAAAGGAGAACATTTTATTTATTTCCTCATAAAAGTTGAAAAGGCATGTTTTGAGTAATTCTTTCTAGGTAGAGGCTCAAGTGTCAAACTTATAACTGGTTGTTTACTCAAAACATACTACTAAAATGGTATATCTTGGAATGATGGAGTTAGGACTAAGGGAATGAAAAATATTATGAGTATATTTTGTCGCTTGGGTATTTCTTACTCATCACTGATAAAAACACATCATCCCTCATATGTGAAAAACATATTGATTTCCCCCATATCCTGTAAACTTTCAAAGCAATCAAAAGAGATGGTGAAAGGAAATTCTAGTGGGAAATGTAGGTATCTTCACTAGAGCTATGGGCACTTGTTGGTAGTGAATCAAGTCCTATGATGTCAAGGTAAATACACCATAGGATATGAATGTTTTTTGGCAGTGTAGCAACACCATGATCATGAGGAAGAGTACCAATGAGTATCTTTATTTCAATACTCACTCAAATAGTTTCCTCATAAATAACTATGATATGACCTTAATAATTACCTTTAGGATCTTAAAACCTTGATTTACAAAACACTAGTTATAAATTTGACTCCTTAGCCAAAATTATGATTGTATTACCCTGAATAATTCCATAGTAAAGTTGAATGAGTGAAAATATGTTTATCCTTCTTTGGCCTTACTCTACAAAAACATGTTAAATTCGGAATTTAGTAGTGGTTCAATTTCTTCAATTATAGATTAATCACTTAGTGAGAAGAAAATGTCTTACTGTTGTTTTTAAGAGAAAATATCATTCACTAAAAGTTTTAATTAGTTTTATTCCAAAATAATGACTCCATATCCCAACAAGAGGCACATGGTTTGCATTTCTTAAGTGTCTCGTAAGGATACAATTCCCAGATGAAGCCAAATGTTTTTGTTTTCCTCATATAAAAGAGTAAATTTTATTTGATCCGAAGAAAAAAGAAATTTTCATTCTATATAAAACATGGAGTGACCATGTTTTTGTTGTAGCCCGTAGCTTCAAAAGGTGTTTTCACATACAAAAAGTGTAAAGCACATCATCCCAAAAATTATGGAATAGTTTTCATGACCAAAATAAAAAATTTAACATACATTATACGTTGAGAATATGAGAAAAATTGAAGATATCATAAGTCTGGAAATAAAATTATAAGCCATTGATTGTTTTCTTGAAGAGATAATTACACATTTCTGCTAGAAAATTCATGTGTATTTCGCTTCTTGAAGACCTTTTTGGAGAGAACTGTTAAGTATGTGGAGGATCTTCATCCATAAAAGACCTATGAAAATATTCAAAAATTNAAGTATTTCTATGGATTTTGTAGGAGGTCTACCTATGTCTAAAATAAATCATGATTATCTTTATGTTGTGGTTGATCGATTTAGAAAAATGTGTATTTTGATGCCTTGTAAGAAGCAAGTTACAGCTGAGCAAACGACACAAATGTTCTTTCAGCGTGTTTGGGTACATTTTGGATTGCATAAATCCATTATTTCTGATCAAGATTCTCGATTTATTGGGAGCTTTTGGTCAAGTTTATGGGCACTCATGGACACCAAACTGAAAAAGAGCACAGCTTTTCATCTGTAAACCGATGGTCAAACAGAAGTGGTTAATAGAATAGTGGTGCATCTTCTTCGTGGTTATTGCAACAAACATCCTAAAACTTTGGGATGAGCATTTACACTACATTCAACATGCTTACAATCGAGCTAAGCACTCTTCAACTCAAACATCGCCATTTGAAGCATGTTTTGTCTATTTGCCCAAATCTCCTTTAGATTTTATCTTTGGGAAGGATATTTCTATTGATGGTCAATATGACATTAATAGGGCAGAAAATTTCATTGAACAAATTCAGTCGATACATCAAATGGTACAAGAACAGTTGGAAAAGAGTCAAGCCAAGTACAAGACAAGACATGACAAGCATCGTGTTGATCACAATTTCCAAGTTGGAGATGAAGTTTGGATTTAAATTAGTAAGGAGAGGCTTAAAGGAGAAGGTAAAAAATTGAAACCAATTAGATATGGTCCTTTCAAGATTTTTGACAAGATTGGTAACAATGCCTTCCGTTTGGATTTAACTCCTTATATGCAAATGTATGCAGTTGTTTATGTTGAGAATTTGAAATTGTATGAGACTCCTTTGATTGTTGATCAAGGAGAACATGTTTAGATTCCTTCTATAAATGATTTCTCCCCAGAATATCTTACAGAAATGCATGAAGACACAATCCTTGACAGGAGAATGAGAACTTCAAAATGAGGAAATGTGGAATATCTTCGAATTGGTCTTAAAGGCACAAATCCAAGAAAACCCAAGTGGATTGAGGTTGGAAAGGTGAGGGAACTATACCCTCATCTTTAGATAGACTGAAAATAGTCTTTTGGAGGTCTAAAAGCTTTCCAATGGGGAGGTGTGATCCACGGGATCAAATTTTGCTCAAAATTCAAAGTGCTCAGAATCACTTCAAATCGAACAGGTGTGTAGACCTCATCATCATGAACCCAACGCAACTCATTTGGGTTCAAATGGACATCGGATGAGAGAGATATTGCGTTATGTTCAAATCATCAAACAGGCAAAAAAAATGTGTTAACTGTACAATCCGTACAGTCCGTACAGATGTTGATGTGGAAGATTTGTATGATGACATGGCAGGGATGAGTTGGTAGTTGGACAGTGAATTATTTTTGGACACATGGCATCTTGGTGGTGAATGGAATGGTGACACGTGGCCCAAGAAAGGGCTGCCACATGTCACCTGGACAATGGTTTAAAACTTGTGTAGTTGGTAGGACTCGACCCTGTGACCTCTGAGCAATGGGAAGAGCTTTGGGAAGGGCCACCCAACCAGCACACCCACCAATGGTTCTTAACATATATATGGGGTTTAAATTATTTGAATTTCATATGTTTTGAATTGGGGCGCGGTCTGGGCCGGGGCTAAGCCCCAGCCCCCGGTCACATATAACCATCATGTAACCACCACCGCACGTGTATTTCAAATGATTTCAGAGCCCGTGCGTTTTTCCACTTGGTGTGCTACCATATGTTTCAAACCTTGGCCCCTTTTGTATGTGTGTCCAGTCACATGGTAAGCCACATGCCCAATGGCTTGGCGGCTAGGGGCTAGGCACGCCCTAATCTCCTACAGTTCACACAGTTTTGTGGTTGCACCCGGTGCTAGGGTTTAGCAAGGAATTGAGCGTGGGTGCTAGGTTGGACACACAGAGGTGCAAATTGTCAATCCAGAGACAACAAGTTTGAAGGGGAACTTCTAGAAAGCCTATCTTCTTCAATTTTTGGCCAAATCAGGTGCCAAAAAAGCCCAGCTAGGGGTTTTTGGATGTTCTGAAGCCATTGAAGCCATCTATTTGGAATTTTGAGCATTGTAAAGAACATATTTTATCACTTTTACCAAATAATATAAAATATCCATTGGAAGCTGGACCAGGAGATGTAGCCCAAGAGAGGGGTGAACTCCTTTATCATTTGTTGTGTTATGTGTTTTCTGTTCACTATTATTTGTTGCTTCTTATCTTCATCTTGAATGTGTATTTCTATAAAAATTTGTGTTTGCAAATTGATCCATTTGCATAAGAACACTTGAATTAAAACTTGCAAATATTTTCAAGAATACAAGTCTTTATCATTTTCAAATCACCTGCTAAGAGGACAAGGAGCGCTAGCGCTCCCTACAAGTGGGTACGAGAGCGTTGATCTCCAAAAATACTTTTAAGATGATTGATCTTAAAGGTAAAATTTTGTAAAATTTTCCAAATGACATGTTTTCCTCTTTTAACAAGTCTTAGAAGATTTCCCAAGTGTTCTTATGATTTTGTCTGCAATGCGACACATGCGGGATGAAAATATGAATTTTGCGACACTTGCAACAAAAGTGAGACACTTACGAAAATGACAATCAGACATTATCGAAGTGAGGAATTTTGACGTGTAACAGATTTCCCCTCAAAGTGCGAGGTCAGAAAACAAAAATTGATGAATGAAGTACTTTGTAGACTTTCGAAGCAAGGGTATGGAGTCAGAGAACTTAGTAGAAGTTGCAAACAACCATCAAACAAATGTTATGATATTTTTCAAACCCAAGGCAGGCATACCTATGCATGAGTGATAAAAGACTTTAAGGTATGGCCTCCACCAAATACACTGCGGATCCATAATCATATTGACTTAAGGGTATATCCACCAAAGATACAATGTGGATCTATACTTCCATGACATGAACTGATCGTAGCCACAAGAAATGCACAGTGGATCTACGAGATGACAAAGCATAGCCATGGACCAATACAAAGTGGATCTATGTGATAGTATATATATCAACATGCTCAAATGATCTCCTTTCACATCCTGGGTAAAGAAGATATCAGAGTGAACACTCAACCCAGGCTCTTCATCCCAATATTGACGTGGTACTAATATAGCCATGTGAATAGATGTTTTGATGTCGAACATGGTAAAAGCCACTTGATTACTGGTCATTGAGGTAACCCGTTAACAAGTGCTAGGGAAATCACCAGTGACGTCAATGACTCCCAAGGTACCATAGTATAATTCAACGAATGTGAATAGATGAGTTGAAGTTGAAAATTCATGGAATAATCCAATCAGAGATCAATGATGTAAACCAACTATCAAAGGTGAGGAGGCCTTCCATTGAGGCATGCAGGTCCCAAGGTACTAACTGGTTTCTAAGTCAAATTTCTTGGATAATGTGTTGAAGTCGATAGGAAAAGACTCGTCGAAGGAGGGCCTTGATGTATCCCTCATCAACGACACGAAACTGACATAGAGATGTAAGATGGTGAATCAAATGAGTATGAACTAACACGGGTATTGAAACTAGAAATTTATGGTGGTTGACTCTCGAGGCAGATACTTCCCTTGAACACTAAGGCACAAATAGTAAAAATGTAACATGGACCAAAACATGATGCATTGGATACTGTGAGTTGTGTCAGGTGACCCAAAGGAGTAAAGAAACTCATAGGATCGGTTCATTGTAGAGGTTCAGTGGATTAAAATGTATGTAAAGACAAAGTGCCATGTTCAAGGGTGACTACAAGAGTGACCTTTGATGATTCTAAAAAATGACTTGGCTTGCTTCCTTCAATTTTTTCCCCCATCCAAATAGACGAGTACCTCTTTTTTATTTTTACAAGCTCAAGGAGGATAACACATGCTCGATATAAATCACCTTTGGTAAGTTCCTCTTCCTTTGTTTAACAAACTGGAAGAAGTAAGGGTCGGGTCCCATATGGGCCCTTCAATGTGTAATTTTTAATGAGTCCAAAAAAGGAAAACTCGATGGTTTTTCATGTTTAGAGAGTCTGAAAAGAACTTAAAGATGACTCCAGGGTTGTCCTTTTTCATAATATTACTCTCTAAATTTTGAAAAAGAGATAAACTACTACTTGGGAGATGCCCTTTCAAAACCTTTTAAACGAGTGTGAAAGGAAGCAAGATCACTCGGGGCAATATTTTCATGTTTAGAGAGTCTGAAAAGAGCTTAAAGGAGACTCCAGGGGTTTCTTTTTGCGTGTAACCTTCACGAGTCCGAAAAAGAGATAAAATTCTACTCGGTTACATTCTCATGTTTTTTCAAGCGTGAGAAAGAACAAAGCCCATGCTCGTCAGTGTTACAAGGTTAAATGGAAAGATATTTCTTCGAAACCTACAAGTGAAGACAAATCTCCATCCAGGGTATTAGTGGCATCTCCAAAAAAGATTTAAAAAACCAAAAGAAACATTATATTAACAAACATTAACCCTATAATAGTGAAATAGGGTTAGAAATCTTATTTATCATTTCATTTTCACCAATTTCTCCTAGCATTGGTATTTTCAACCTCGGAGGGCGATTTTCAAGTGGTTGGCACCGGAGCTATGGATGACTGTTTTCACATCTGTTCAGATCAGGTTGGACACTAAGCCATTCTAGTCATTTCTCATGGTTTAGAATTGCATTTTAGGTAGTTTTTAGTCTATCCTGGGCTCCCTAGGAATCCCTAGGCGTCGAATTATATCAACACTTCATCAAAGGGGTGAGGGGAGCATTGATCATGTTTTTGGCACCCTGTTGTGTGTGTCAAGGGAGAAATAGCACCCTGTGGATGATTTTAGGGGAGTGTCATCATAAGACTAACAAAATTATTGTTATTTATACTAAAAACACCTAATTTTTTTCCATGAGAGGATTATTAATGGATTTTAAATGTATGTTTCTACAGTTTACATGGATAAAAACCATGATCAAATGGAAAGAACGTGAGCATGAGCTCGATGATATAGTCACATTGAAAAACCATTAGACACGGGCCGCTTTAAGGAATTGTGGCCTCCTCAAGTATTTCAAATTGAAAAAGATGAAAAATAAAGTTTTACTACTTGAGTATCTGATTGGAATGTGGAATGACATCGAATAGGCATTCTGTATTCGGCCACAAATACTAAAAATTGAACTTGATGATGTATAATTTTTTATGGGCCTCTTAAGAAAAGGGGCTCCTATCACTTTGTATGGGCAACGATAAAATCCTCAGCCTTTCGAGGTGTATGTGGTTGATTATTGTATTCCAGGGTCACGATTTTTTGGGGGACGAATCGTGATCAAGGACGTCAGAGATTTGACACTGCGATCTATTTTGTTTTCCATAACCAACCTAGTAGGTAGCATGAGTGCACATTTGGCTTCAAAATTCCAAATGTCTTATTCTCTACAATGCATGGAGCCAAGATTATTCAACTGGAGTGCAAGATTCCTTCGTAACATGAAGGATCAAATCATGAAGTGCAGGACTAGGAAACAGAAATAGTTCAGTTATGGTTCCTTCTTGGTTTCGTTCTTTCTGGAGCTAATACCTCAAATGTAGCCATAGATTGCACTAATGGCATGACCGGTGACTGAACCATGTATGGAAACATGGACAAGTTTGTCCCCAATATTAGGGACCGACTCAAAGTTCAAGTTCACGGCTGACTTCTTCGCTTGGTGGAGAAGGTAGTTGATCGTCATCGAGGACTTTCCATATGTCAGAGTGGATTTTTGAGGTAGCATGGACTTAGTTATTCTAGAGGGTATTAACTGGGATGCGTCAGGTACGAAACCAAAATATTTTCATGTGTTTTTTATTTTGAAATTTTTATTATTTTTATGCATACAAAGAGGGATTTTAATGGATGTATTGTTTCATCATGTAGATAGAGGTGCATCACGTCCGACAAATATACCGACACTAGGGCATCACAGAGACATGAATATAGTCATGGAGCATGAAGTAGCAGTGGGAGGTCTCCGAGAGGTTGAGAGGAACCTTTGAGGTCTCACTATGGATGTCCCACCTCTCAGGAGGTGAGACATACCTCTACATCTACAGAGGCATACAATAGGGGTTCCTGAGAGTTTGAACCACTTGCTTCGATAAGTGGCCCGTGCAGTGGTTTGCTTCTCAGAGCACAATGTGGTGCAGGATGACTAGCATCCTCTATATTTTTTGTAGTCTTTTCATTATGATATCATGGGCATGAGCGCCTAGATTTTGCCCCATTATGTACTTTTTGATGTAAGCAAAAAACATTTATCACGCAG
>JZKD02S0569203.1:0-16254 GCA_000966675.3 Picea glauca | reverse complement strand
CAGAGCGAGTTCTTTTTAATGTGTTTTTCAGACTCTATAAATATGAAAAACCCTCGAGTTTTCTATCTTTGGACTCATTAAACAAACATCGAAAGAACCACATGGGACCGAACCACTCCTTCTTAGGGTTCGTTAAACATACTCCGAGGGACTCGTCTGAAGGATGAGCTTACATCAACAAGCATATGTTATCATCCTCAAGCTTGCGTAAAAATAATGAGGTACTCGCTAGAAATGGTGGGGGAAAATTTGGGAAAAAAATGTGTCTTTGTACCCGTGTTAGTGGCAATACTAGTCGCTCTTGAACATGACACTCCCTTTCATCATTTGAATCCGAGTTGGGAAATCCATTTGTCTCTCGTCTAGCCCTCTGTAAGTCCATATCTTGGGTCATTTTTGAGTCAATGTTGCCAACACCATTGTCATGTCATTCATATGTTAAAGAGAAGTCCAAACAAACCCTCTATCGAAACGGCCATACGCAATTGTTAATTCTTACCATGTCGACCTTCCCTATGTCAGTGTCAAATCATTTTCATACTTTGATCTACCTTAAATCTGTTACTTATTTTGTGTCACTGATGGGGGATACATCAAAGCCCTCCTATGACGATTATTTTCTTGTCGACTTCAACTCATCATCCGGGAACAAGACTTAGAAATCATTTAGTACCTTAGAGTCTGCATGCCTCAATGGCAGGTTTTTTCGCTTTCGACGGTGGATTCACATCATTGGTCCCTGATCGAGAGATTTCATCGAGTGTTTGACTTCAACTCATTTATTCACATTCATTGGATTGTACTAAGGTACCTTGGGAGTCATTAACATCAATGGTGATTTCTCTCGCACTTGTTAACGGTTTTCATCAATGACCAGTAATCAAGTGGTTTCTACTGTGTTCAACTTCAGCACCTGTAATCGCATGGTTAGATTTGTACTTACGGACAACGGGGTTGAAGACCCTGGATCTCATCATTTTGGTCCAGGTTGCTATGGAGTATTTATGATTTGTATTTAACACACAAATCCACTTTGTATGTCTCGTGGCTGTGTCTAAATTTAAGCTTTCTAATACATAGATCCACACTGTATTTCTGGTGGCTATGTAGAATCTTGACGACATGTATCCACAGTGTATAATTGGGGGCCATGACTTACGTTTATGATTTAAATCACTTGCAGTCTGAGCATGGGAATGCCTACCTCAGAATGGTATAATTTTATGCAGATGCTTGATTGTTTGCAAGTTTCTGATTGGTGCGCTCCTTGTTCCCGACACACACATGTATTTTACAAATTATTTCGGCTGTCACAAGTTCCGGCCTCATACTTTGGGGGGCATTCTATTACACATTATTTTGGTCACTCTGATGATGACCCTATAGGCATGTGTTCAGGCTCTTAAAACAATATTTTCATGAGAAAAATGACTAAGTTCTTCCCCTACAAGGCATAATTTTAGAATGACGTTGCAGGCTGACAGTGGTACACAGTGCAGAAATCTTTGATTTTTGTAGGCTACTCTATGCATGGCTCGCGGGATTTCCACATGATGTTATATAGGCAGGGTGCGGTGGCGTTTGAAGCTAAGGAAAGGAAGAAGTTTCAAGAAGTTTCTAGAAGGAGAATCTTCTAGAATGTGAGGTGGCATCCATATGATTGTGGTCTTACTGGCTTCTCTGATTTGGTGGGATCATCCTCATCCTTGTAACCACTCCACCTTCTCCTATATAATGATGGGTTTCTCATGGAAAGGGTTAAGCAGGATTGAACAAAGAATTGTTGAAAGAATAGGCTGAAGACTATGTGAAGAAACCCGTTACAACTGATGCTTGTGGTCTCCAGTTGTCCATCAAGATTTTATGGACCATCTTCTTACAAATTCGGAGCAAGTGTATGTGTGTGTTGGAACAAAGGACCACCGAAAGGGAACTTGTGACATCAAGGCAATTTGGTTGTATCTTCCACGTTTACTTAATATGATACGGCGACATGTTTCTTTCCCATAAAATCATTAGCGTTTTATTACATGACTCCTTGATCACATGTTTAGGTTTCCATTGAATCTACAATTGTTGCTTTCACTTCGGTTGGTTTGTGTCATTGCAGATCTGATCTCACAAGAGAACTGGAGCGAAGCAGGGACAACAAAGATATAAGGAAGCGATATATAAAGGTAAGTCATCTATTCTTTCTTCGGTAGTAAATTCAATGGTAGCAACTTAGGGAAAGTGTCATGTCCCGTCTTGTTTTGTTCTAGATCCAGGTGGATCTAGGGAGATTAGTTTATGTCCGCATTCACCGATTTATCCAATAACACCCATAGCTCCTTGGCCTTATTAGCCTTTTTGGATTCATTTGGTGTTTCCTTATTCTTTTGTTATCTTTGTCAGCGAAAATTATAAGGTGCACATTACCTTCCCACGACTCACTAGTCAAATTAATAATTTGAATAGCCCTTGCACCAAAATATAATGATTTATAAATTTGGGTCTTGAGAATCAATGAAATACTAGAACCTTGGATTTGTATTGGTTAGGTGTGTTTTCATACTCTCCTTTTCCTTTTATGAGATATGCAAAACACATCTTGGGTCTTTTTCTTCTTGTTGTTGATGTTTTTATCTTTCTCAGGTCTTTGGGAAACTCTAATTATAAGTTCTTACATGGCTAGACATGAACTATGCTCAGGGAGAGAAGGTTAGACTAGCCCTCCAAGGTAGGTTTGTACATTGGGACCTCTATATTAATGGGGTTTGGGGATGCTTAATCAATGGGTTGCATTGGTGTCAAATAGTAGATTCAATATTTTCTACAACATCCAAAAGAATGGAGTGGGTCAGAGATTCTCCCCCAACTTAAATAAAAAGAAATTTAGATGGGTTATTCCCTTACTCTAAGGGATGGTTGTGTAGGGGATTACTCATGATCAGATAAAAGTGGTGTGCATCAATGTTATCTAGGGATGACTCTAGTTAAATGGCATCAAGTTTTTCCTCTTTCTCTAATTTTTCTTCTTTCTCACTTTTTTTGGAATTTTTAGATGCCCTATTGAAAACTTGAGCATGCTCTGGCCCATGCTTATTGAAGTTTACATCATTGTGCCTCCTTTGTTGAGGTCATAATATCTATCTCTAATTGAGGTTACAATGCACCCTAAAATATTGAAGCTCAATACCTATTTTGGGTTGACTATATGTGATTGGTGGGTTCCTTTGGGATCCTACTATTGGGGACCATTGCAGCTTCATTTCTAGATTTGGTCTTCTTCATTAACTAACCATATCTAATTGGGTTTCAACATCATCAACTATGTTTACTAAATCCTACAAAGAGTTTGCACCTATGGTAATCTAGATACAAGAGTATTATGCTAAGTGTAGTTAATTAAGAGTGTCATGCATATACATAAACCAAAAAGTATTCAACATACATAAGCAATCAAATATACATGAACATAATCATCCACATAGGTAATGAGAGGCAAGGAAATAGAAGAAATATGAAAATAAATGGCCCAATGATTCCTTTATTATATCCAAACAATACATGAGTAGTTGATTGGTATACATAGTGACCCAAGTCAATGATATATATAGTTATCATTGTTACTTGTGTTGGTTAGGTTTGTGAGCTGGCAATAGCTAGTGGAATAACATAGGGATAATAGATAATAAATGATGGACAATGGATGACAGTTGAAAAATGATGGGCAATGGATGACAGATGACAAATGATGGACAACTCATGTCTCATTACTAGTAAGTCATCCCAGGGAAGTATCAGACCAAGACAAATATACATGTATACTACCTACAACATCTCCCCCGACATTGAATTTTTCTTTATCCCAAAGAAGTGTAGGGAAGAAATCAATGCCCAAAATTTATCGAAGTCACAAAAATATTTACAAAGTCATCAAAGTTGTATCAATCTATGGACAAATGGGTAGATTGTTACCAAGATCTTCCATAACATCATCAAATTCTTCATTCAATGCTCGTGTTGTTGTTAAAAACTTATGAATTGTTTTTTTCCACTAAGGAGATGGTATGTAATTCAATGGAGTAGTTGGTGAAGGAACAAAAGTACTTTGTTTTTCATTTTCTAAAGTCTCCATGTTTTCTATGTAATAATTATAAACAATAATTGTCTCTACGCTAACTAGAATACCAATTGTGACTTTTATTGTTGTATATGTACACATACCATATATAGCATATGAATGATGTTAAATAATATGTTCAAAAATATTCTAAGTGCCCAAGGCTTGTTTTTCTTTTCCTTTTTCCTAGTGAATCTACTTGCAATCTCAATGACTTGATGTTGTGTCTATAACATAGTTTATTCTAGTTCTTCAAGGTTACATTTTAGAAACTTGATTTGGTTAGACAAAGCTCAAGCTTATGCATGTCATAGATACTCTATTTTCCATATAGTGTTGAGCTCTGACTAAAGGACCTATACAACATTTATAAGCATTTCCCTTTATTATTGGTTTGGTTCTATCATGATGTCTTGTCATGTTCAAGTGATTGATGCTTCCTTTGGGGTAAGTTCTTGGAGTTCTTTGTTGTAGTATCTAGGATAATTTGCCAAAATCGTTAAGGCATGTTTTGCTAAAAGGACATTCTACTAAAATGAATTCAAAACAATTTTGAGCTACTTAAGCTCATCTTGCACTTCTTTCTTGGCTCTTTCTATGTATTATTCTTCTCGCTTCACTTCTAATTTCTCAAATATGTTAAACAAGAAGTAAGTAATTGACATAATTTTTGTGATGGGATGAACTCTATCATTCGGAAATGAGAAGCCTTGAAGTTTCTTTGCTTTTTATTTAAGCTCCTAAATTAATGTTTTTTCCTTTGCTAAAATTTGGTCTACATCAAGGGTTTTTTTCTTCCACTATCCATCTACCTCTATATTGATAG
The DNA here is from genome assembly GCA_000966675.3 of Picea glauca. Classification (NCBI taxonomy): domain Eukaryota; kingdom Viridiplantae; phylum Streptophyta; class Pinopsida; order Pinales; family Pinaceae; genus Picea; species Picea glauca. The sequence continues at coordinate 11,323 of JZKD02S0569203.1, read as the reverse complement.
TCTTTCTTAAAGTCATTACATCCTAGTCAATTTAGTTGGATTAAACAAAATAAGTAGTAATACCTACATATAACTCAGGTTGGATGATGCTCTTGGGGAATGAGAATATCGTCATAGTAACAATAGGCAATGCCATTGGTCGTGAAGATGAGGCGATTGTTTGATAATATTGGTTATCCTAAAAATAGTCACATATGTTGAAGTGGATCATAGTGTTCTTATTGTTTAGAATGTTGAGTGGCTACTATACTTTTTCTATGTATTTGTCTTTTTTTTAATTTAGTTGGTTGAGTCGTGGTCATGTGCATTTTGGTTAGGGAAACCCAAGGGATTCCATGAGAATTCTATTTTATGATGACAAAGATATCTATGAAGTTGTGTCATGTGTTTCTTTTTCAGTGACCTTGAACTACATATTTGTCTTATCTTGATCGCACTTCTCAGACTTCTTGTGAGGATACTAAGGTACTTGGACTTTTCTCTTCCTGTATTCATTTCTAAAGCTTTTCCACAAAATTAGAACAACTCAAACTTCAATGATTGTTTTTAATTTCTTTCGCATGAATACATTTTTTGTTTAATACAAATTAATGATTGATTACATGCTTTTGATACACTATGTTGTTGGGTTGGCTCTCAACACACCACTATTGTCTATATTTGTTTCACTATCTCCTTGTACACTTGCTTGGGCATTCCTTTGTCAAATTCTAGCTTTTAGGTCCACCTAAATGGTCATATGATCCATTGAAAGCAAGTGTTTCTTCAAAACCAAGAACATAAATCACATTCTTCACATCTCCAATATCTCCATGGCTAAGTAAAATAGTAATGCCTCCTTCACATTTGAATCTCCAATGCTCTATCATATCAAAATTTGATGTCGCCTAGTTTTGCATGTTCATACTTATCAAAGCAAACTATTCAACGAGTCATATGTCTATCTAGTCACATACAAATCAATATATTCAGCCTCTAAAGTTTATGCGACAACCATTGAGATCAACATTGTATCTCTCTCCTTGCACTTGTCCAATGCCACCTTCTTTGCATAGTATCATGAATGCATTGTCTCCTTGTGCTATGATTGTGGTCGTGCTTGCACTTGAAACAATCATGCACATATCATCCCTTCTTTCCACAATAATAACATATCACATTCTTGCCACACTTATGAGAATAATGCACATTTTCTTCGGGGTGTATAATGTTTTGCTTCCGCTATATTTTTTCCTAAATGTCTTTGTAGAGAGACACTACCAATAAGATCAACATTGTATCTTTCTCCTGGCACTTGTCCAATGCCACCTTCTTTGCAGAGTATCATCAGTGCATTTTCTCCTTGCGCTATGATTGTGGTCGTGCTTGCACTTGAAACAATCATGCACATATCATCCCTTCTTTCCACAATAATAACATATCACATTATGGCCACACTTATGAAAATACTGCACATTTTCTTCAAGGTGCATAATGTTTTGCTTCCGCTATATTTTTTCTTGAGTGTCTTTGTAGAGAACCACTACCAGTGAGATCAACATTGTATCTTTCTCCTCGCACTTGTCCAATGTTGCCTTCTTTGCATAGTATCATGAGTGCATTTTCTCCTTGAGCTATGATTGGTCATGCTTGCACTTGAAACAACCATGCACATATCATCCCTTCTTTCCACAATAATAACATATCACATTATTGCCACACTTATGAGAATATTGCACATTTTCTTTGAGGTGCATAATGTTTTGCTTCCACTATATTTTTTCCTAAGTGTCTTTGTAGAGAGCATTAGATCAAGTTGTATTGCTCAAATATGCTTGTGTTTCTCCCCCTTTAACAACACATTGTGAAGCTCATCAACTTTCATCCCAACGACTTTGTACATGACATTAAAACTTCCCACAAAAAGATAAATAAGTTTTATTAACCCATGAATAATTAGCATCGCTAGATTCTTATTTTCCATTGAATAACCAATTGCAACAAGCAATCTCACACACCTTGAATGCAATTTATATAGTCTATGACACTCTCACACCTTTAGTGCATATAATTAATTGCACAAGGAATCTAGCCTTGTTGGATGTCTCATACAAATTTGACAATGTGGTCCAAGCATTGTTTGTAGTGCTAATAGGATGAATTGCAGTTTACCACAATAAAGTTCATGATGCACTAAGCATCTTCATCTCGTGCTTCATACTTTGATAGCATTGGTGGATTAGTAAGAGCAATTTCCCAGTTTGCTACAAGCTTCAACAGTTTTGCTTCATCAACATGTTTCGAATATAGAACTTTGAAATGGAATAACTCTTCCCATCCAACTTGATGTCCGAAAATAGGATGCTCATAGAAAATGTCATCTCCCCCTTGCTTCAAAAATTCTTCACCAAGTCAAAGCAATCACACTTGGTAAACTATAGTTACTAAATGGACACAATGTTAATTTAACAACCTTCATTGGAATCAAAGCAACTAGCCTCTAAACTAAGACCTTCCAAGATTGAAGCACCCCGCTTGGAATCAAACTATTACTACCAAAATCAAGCATGGCTCTAATACCACGTGAGAAATTCCATCATTCCAACAAACGACATTGTTGCACTGAGACTTCAACATTGTTGCACTGAGACTTCAAGGGCAAAGTATTACCAACACATTGAGTGCTTCTAATAGTCACACCCAACCAATTTATCAACTCCGATACCAATGTGAATTTTCTAGCTCACACAACCACTTTTGATCACCAAAGTGCTTATTTTTGTATTAGCGATAATGCTAGAACTATATGCTAGTCTGCTATAGGCAACACATGAATGCTAACAATGCGTTGTGCTAATTTGGCTAGCTACAATATCGAAGCTAACAAAATTTACTTAAAGAATTAATGTACATTTTTTCTTATAATACTTCAATGTATAAATAACCAAATCAAGCATCCACACAAATAGCAAGGTACTCATGGATTTGCAGAAAAGCTAATTGTGTTAACTAAAAATCTGCAATATACAAAGGAATATAATAAGGAACAATTTGCCTTCAACTTCATCACAAATGCATGAATGCTAACACTGCATCATGCTAATTTGGCTAACCACTATATCATTGCTCACCAAATTTACTTAAAAACTAACATACAAATTTTCTTATAACACTTCAATGCATAAATAACCAAATCGGGCATCCACACAAATAGCAAGGTACTTATATATTTGCAGAAAGGCTAATTATGTTAACTAAAAGACTGCAATGTACAATAGAACTATAATAAGGTACAATTTGCCTTCAACTTCATCACAATACCATAACTATATGACTTAATTGGCCCACACCACCACAAGATATATACAACCCATTGGCTCACACAAAATTTACAACCCATTAGACACAATGTCTATCGCCCCCTTGCCACCAAATTGGATTGCTTAACAATGCTCATTATCTCATCGTCTTTTAATGGTCGATGCACATCCATATTTATAAGACTGAAAAAGTGAGCAAATATGAACACGTAAAGGACCATCTTTGACCACATCCTTTATAAAATATGCCATTTATCAAAGTTGAATGGATTAAGGATTAAATATTATCAAGTCAAATTTGGGTTGCACCATTTTAACTCCCACGCTAATGTGCTTCTATAAGCTTTGTGCCCAAACTGATACACTTCTCGTCTTTGCTAAATTGTATCCAACGTGCATAGATTTTCCATTGACTTTTCCAACATATTTCACACTTTATGAAAACATCAAAGCTTTTCCAACATATTTCACACTTTATGAAAACATCAAAGCTTTTCCAACATGTTTCACACTTTATGAAAACACCAGGAGTATTTTTGAGTGCTACAAGATATGTAGGTGGTGCATGGAAGACGGTGGAATATGAGATTATGAACAACAAAATAAAAAATTTCCAACATGTATGCATTCTTCATCATCACATTCAGCAGCTTAATAGGAATGAAAAGTTTGTGTTTCATTGTGCAACTCAAAGAAACTACGAAGTCTATGCACTTGCTCCAAATAAATTTTTAGATTTGTGGGACAAACACTTATATACAATATAAGTGTGCATAAGCATTAACGGAAGGTATTAGGTAATAGAAAATTTATTCATGATCATATTGTACTTTATTATACATATATTAGATTTGGTAATAAATGTATTATAAGTTAGTTATAAAGTCCATTTTGACGTTTGTTTTTCATTTTTATTAATGTAATAATAAACATGTTTTTTCTTCACTCCAACCCTATATACCATGTTTGTGTGTGTTCTAATACTATTAAAGAAGACTTAATAAATATAAATGAAGAGAGACAACTTGGGAGATTAACCATGCTCTTTAATCAGGAAAAGTCCAAACTTTGGTTCAGGAACATTCAAGTGATGCATTTTCTTTCTTTCTAATTAAATCTGACTTACATGGTTTGGAAAACAAGTAAGAAAATCCTGACTTTGGTTCAGGAACATTCAAGTGATGCATTTTCTTTCTTTCTAATTAAATCTGACTTACACGGTTTGGAAAACAAGTAAGAAAATCCTGCCCTTCAGTAAGGTAAGGATAAGATTCTAAGAAAAATTGGGACGTTGGTTCAATATGGAGTAAGTAAAATTATTTTAACTCTTAGATAAGGTCTACCTGATCATTTTCCAAGGACTCCAATGACATGGCGTGCCTCAGGCTCTCCTAGGTCAACAAAAATGTTTTTTAATATCAGTCTCAATTGACCCCTTGTCTCAAGTCGCATATGACCATGTTGCAAAACCGATGGAGCGGTGAAAATAGTAGTCAACCAAGATTTTGCCAAATCAGGCCATTAGTTGAGTTAGTAACATTCATCTCCATCAGCCGTGATGCTCTTCCATCAATGATAATGTTTTTAATCTTTATGCAAGTAGAGAAGAACAGCATTCCAGTAACAAAGGGGAGACAAATTTTGAATTAATTCTACCTGTCATATGTTTTATAGTAGATATAATAGGCTTAGCTCATGCCAAAACTAATTCGAATGTATGGAGTGATATTATCCATTGCAGTATGCGTCAAAGCCCATAATTGGAAGAATTCTAGCGGAAATTTTCATGACACTCAGGAAGTAATATGCAAGCGGAAATTTTCATGACACTCAGGAAGTAATATGCAATATCTTCCATTATTACCAGAAACGCTTTATCAGGAGACAGGGAGGACCATACCTTATCACCAGGTGATTCATTTCATCAAAGCTCTATCAGTTTGGAAGCTGTTTTCTGACTCAAGTTTCAACAGTGTTCCAGATTACAGACAAAATTGAGAACCTGCTTCAGCCACGAATGAAGGCATTGCAGTTTGAAAATTGGGTCTCTGGATGGATGTTAAAATTCGTAATGAGCACTGTCTCTCATAAGGTGTGGCTTGCAGGATTTTTAACTAAAAATTATGTGGACGCAGTTAATTGTGGTTGGAAAAACAATTTAGATCAGGACGGAGGGAGGATAATACAACTTAATCAGAATCAAAATTTGAAAGTGGAGGTAAGAGTCAAGACAAGTATTGGAGGGATGCCATGTCAATGACCCAGGTTCGAACCCTGGTGGCATAGGGCCCTGTCTTATAAGTCTTTCGTGTTTGACTGGTTTCATATTCAGTATCGATTCAGATAAAAAGGTACTGGAGGCACAAGAAGCGAACCAATTTAAATTCGTTGAGTTTATGTGGCGTTGAAATGCCATCTCTAATTGGTAAATATGGTAAAGATTTCTGGTGGCAAGACCCTGACGTTGGCAATGGATCGCTCTAGAGCCATAGCTCATTGTGCATGGAAGTCTCCTGATGCTCACTTTCAATCACAAGGTCACGAGTGCTTGTTTTAGGACTCTTCTATAAGTCTTGTTTCTATGAAATGCCAACTCTTCTACAAGTGTTGTTTCTATGAAATGTCAACTCATGCTATAGTAGCCTTATTATAATTTGGTTCTCTTAGAAAAAGAAAGTAGGTGTTTTATCCAGTAACTGGTTAAATCTAGCAGATTGTTAATTTCGTCTGATATCTCAATTAGACCCAATTTCAATGACTATTAGCAAAGATTTACAAGGATTTGTATGTAATTATGAAAGAACTTTCACATGAGAAAATAATAGATAGAATATTATAATGTTATAGAATTTCATATTTTATTTAAAATCACAGTATTATATAACTTATAAATAATAGCCTAAGGGTTAGTTTAATTGGTAAATTCTTTTGTACGGAGTTCATTGGTGGATGTTCTTGAGCAAAGTCCACAAAAGTCTTGAGATCAAATTCCATCGAATCCTTTGGGGTTACCAGCCCCTTCTGTGGCTGGTAATCAATGCTCCTTCCCTCCAAAATTTCCAGGGAAGAAGGGAGAGTGCTCCACAAGTACTAACCTAGTACCAACGTCTCCATTCTTTGTTTAAGTGTGTCAGGGTAAGGGGAGATTATTTCCACTGAAAAAAATACTAATAAATAATAATAATATATAACATAATAACCTTCTTCCATCTATCATGGCTTCATCTCATGATAAAGTTTACACCACTATATATCAGGATGTCAAGAGATTGTGAAGCCTAGTCAATTGGCCCAAGGGCTGGAAAGGCCCCGATATTATGTCAGTCACTTAACACAGGTTTGTAGAGTGTGTTCTTTTGTGTGTGTTAGTAAAAAAATCATGATCCTATATCATGTTAATTTACACCTGCAATGAATTGTCTATATTATTTTCCTTCATGATACCAATGCCAAAAAAAAACAGTACCCACTGTTCCGGCATTTTAGGGACTTGGGGACTCCTAGTAAACATCCCCAAACTGCCAGGGACTTCTTCCGGGATGCAGGGACTTGCTTGCTATACCCAAGATGTTCCAGGCAAATTTCAGGGATGTTCTGGGCAGATTTTGGGGACGTTCCGCGCAGATTTCATGGAAGTTTTGGGCATGTATCTTCAGTTTTGACAATGGGTATTGATAATTGGGTAATATGATCAATTTTTCCATCCATTTTTTTGGTATTATAGCAAATTTAAATCTGAATCTGTACAAGTTACAGCTCAAAACATGGGTTTTGTATGATAGGTTTTGATTTGGGTTTCAGGCGATTTAACTATTGCCAGTTCAGCAACAACATTACAGCAAGCAAAGCCTCCATGTCAACAAACCAAGAAATGCAACATCTCAAGGGTCTGATCCTCATGGTTTTTGCTCTAGTTCTTCTGATTTTGGGGGTCTCTTAACTTTTACATATTGTACACAGGTGTCCAAGGGTTATTCAAGTCCAGTTCTTCCACCATCCCAATCTCAAGCATTGTGAAAACAATAAGATAGCAGTGACTCAGATTGGGTACTAAATGTTTGGATAAATTGCTATTTGATCACCTTCTTAATCTGAAATATATATGTAATCTATTTACCGAATGCATGCATATATATCCCAAAGTGTTTTGTAGTGGTTTTCAACACAGCCATAAAACTCCGCAGAAACACTGTTATAGAGACAGGCTTCTAAGTTCTAATAGACCCTTCATGGACCTTATTGCAAATTGAAAATAATTACACTTAAGTTTCCTAAAGCTAAACTGCATTTTGTTCATGTCCAGGTGCCAATAATGAGATGTCATTCGGCCCGTTTCTTCATTGCCCAAGCTTTTTCAGAAATGGTAATTGTAAGGGATGTGCATAATACTATAGAGTATAAACTATTATGTTTACAAGCAGCTACAAATGTTTATGGTGAATTCTAATTTTTTTAACATTTATTGTTGTTGTTGTTGCCATCCCCAACCCACCGTCCCCTGAAAACTTTGGGGGTGTGCTTTAGCCATCCTGGGGATGCATCCCCCTTTCCCCTCTATTCCCTGGTCCCGAAAACCAGTGTAACATAGATTTCCATCAATAAACACTCTAGCATATCCAACTAGGCTTTGTGATGGCTTTCAAATTTTTGATTGCCTATAATCTAAAGCATTTAACAATGTTTCATTGTACAAAACCATAACACAACCTACCAGAATGTTCCACCTTTTGCTTTGCTTAGATCCCATCATCATGTCCAAACAGCAATACTGGAGGATTTATGTGGAAGCTGCAATCATAGACTCTCTTGATAACTCTTATATTTCCATGAGAGGAATAAATATTCAGCTAACCTCAGCATGATAGAAAATTGTTGATTGCATGGATCACTGTGGGAGGCTATGCAGGTGTATACTGCAAATGCACACCGTAATAAGTAAAAACATATCTGACCTGTTGAAGTTCATTCCCACAAAAGCCATCCTACAGAGTGTAAACTACAACCCGGTCTTATAACCTCACAACTTTCAGCAATGTGTTATGGCAAATGGGGCACATTCAGTAGAAAAGATATTATGCTGATCATAAAATGGAAAACATGCAAGTAAATAAGCTAAACATAGGAAGTTCAAATAGAACATATCAAATTCAAGACCTATCTATTAACTATACAATGTGAACTCATAACTCAAGCAGAATGGTCTACTATAAACTTTGAAGTTCACCTTATGACAACTTTTATTAAAGAAATTGCTCCTTGCAAGATACTTTGAAGGCGATACCCTGCTAAAACCTAGAGCTTAGAGCTCACATTTGGGGATCCTTTACATTCAGGCTTCTACAGATGACACAGAGAGCCGTCAGTCTACAGAGAGGGTGACAGCAAATACCTTTCTGTGTACCATGAAGTTAGGATAGAGATATTATTTCACATAAAAGCAATGAAATTTACATCGAAGTCTCTTACTACTGTCAGAATATGTGGAAGCCTACATTGGTGAAAAAGTGCAATATGTTAGACTGATCTCAAAGAAATAATAGATATAGTGTGCCAGTGCAAGCAAAGGGCCAGAACTCTGAAAGTAATAAGGGTGTGGAGAAGGTAAGGACATATAGTATTCAAACTAGTCAAATATCTGTGCTACATATTGTGTATTTGTGTAAATTGGCAAGTTAACTATGTGCATCTAATGAAATTTGAAATATATATTTTTCCCACCCAGTTAAGCAAGGCATGTCTATATTAGCATGGTTTGCCTTCAAAGACAACTTTTAAACCAATAGAGCCAAGATAGAATACTACTGCTCTGTTCTCCGACTTCTGAATCCATTTTTATGGTCATACTTTGTATGTGTATAATGGCAGTATCAGGGCCAACCCTTCAATCGAAGGGTTTATCTGGACCTTACTTGGTTGACCTTTCAGGATCTTAGGCATAATAAAAAGCTCATTCAGATCCTTTTTAGGCCTATTCAATTGATTTCATTCTCCAGTCCCACCTGCAGGCTCCTGTCCCTTTATTGTAGGTTTCTCTCCCGATTGAGTACCTAAAGAAGGGCAAAGATTCGCATATGGGAGATTAACTTGCAAACAAAAAAAGAGTATGTGTACTATGGCAGTCAATAACCTCTTTGCTGGCTGGCATATTGAGAAATGCAAAAAGTGATGTGATTTATTTCTATTTGTTTTATGGACTGTCAAGAGAGTGGAATTGTGATCTACATCAGTCAAGGAGCTTTAGGAGAGGAGAGAAACAATACTAAAGGGTAAAAACGATAGCGACAAGGAATGATGCCATATAATGAACCACAAGGGAGTGCCGATGAGAATTACAACAATAATAAACTTGACACCTTGACCTCGAGGTCTGCTCTAGATTTTTATGGATCATGCAAAATATTGACTAAAGCTTCGGGAGAATGACATACAGTGAAGCTTTCAAAAAAGCAAATCTAAAACAAGCATTATGATACAACAATGAAGGTTAATATGGGGCCATGTGCAATAGATTCCATTGGCACCTTTAATCAAATCTATAAATCACAAGAGTTCTACAGACAGGCAATAATAAATGGTAAAATACATCCTGTAATAACAGGTGCAACCCTGAGTAGGATAAAAGTGATTATATACTGAATTAATGATACAAGATAACCTAAAAACCTTAAATCCAGTACTAGATGTTTATAACCTAAAGATCTAATTTACTACAACAAAGTTATCATAAATGGAGACCTATAGAATGTCTGAATGTCACATAGAAAATTCATACCTTGCTTGTTCCTATGTACCCAAAAAAGAGTATCACCCCGTGCTCTCATTTTTATCAGTTATTTCCTGTAGAGACTTGCCCAAGGAATGTTCTTGATTATATATGAGCTTTATTTCTTTATTCAAATGCCACTATAAGCTCACTTGAACGGTCATTGTCAGCTGTTCCTGATGTCAATGGAATCTCATCATTCCCGTCTGAGAAGTTGTACTTCTCACCAATTGCTCTTAGCAAATGATAGACCTCATACATTGAAGGCCTTTCCTTGGCCCCAGACAACACACACGCACATGCAACCCTCATAAATTGCAGGAGCTCATCTTCTTGTCCCCTGCCTATCAAAGATTTGTCGATAGCTTCGCTGATGCGGCCATCATTTGAAAGTTTAGTAATCCAATCTACTAAATTACCCTTGAAGCCATCCTCTCCATTTTCAACATTGATAGGCTTCTGTCCTGTAACTAATTCTAGAAGAACCACTCCAAAGCTGTACACATCTCCTTTCAAAGTAGCCACCAAGGTGCGCATGTATTCGGGTGCTACATAGCCCAAATCTCCAAAATCACCATTTATGAAAGTGCTAAGATGAGTATCTACTGGATTCATCAACCTTGCCAATCCAAAATCTGTTATTCTAGGCTCATATTCATCATCAAGAAGAATACTGTTTGAACTTATATTACGGTGTATGACACGAGGGTTGCAAGTGTGATGAAGCCATGCCATTCCTCTAGCTCCGCCAATTCCAATTTTGAGCCTTGCGGTCCAATCCAAATTATTCGCTGGATTCTCCTTGCTTTGCAGGCAGTCCCACAAGCTTCCATTAGCCATGTGTTTGTACACTAAAAGCTTCTCTTGTCCGGCAATGCAGTAACCCAGAAGAGGAACAAGATTCCGGTGCCTCAAGCGGGCTAACGTATTCATTTCAGCCTTAAACTGCTTTTCAGATTGGGCAGAGTCTCGAAGCCTTTTTATCGCCATAACAGATCCGTCAGTCAGTGTCGCTCTATAAACAGTGCCTGTCCTGCCTGACCCTATGATGTTTTCAGGGCTGAAATCGTTTGTGGCAGCCATTAGATCAGAGAGCTTGATTTTGTTAATGGGTTTCTCAAACATGGACACTTGGATAGACTTCGGAGCCCTAATCCGTTTTGCCCACTTGTTCTCGTCCTTCATTTCAGCCAATTTCTTCGGGCTTATTCTGATAAACCACCACCAAAATGCAAAACCGAGCAATGACACAATCAATACG
>JZKD02S0569192.1:0-16254 GCA_000966675.3 Picea glauca | reverse complement strand
TTATTGGTGTGTATTGGTATAAGTTTCCGTCGTAATGCATTAGTTGGTTGCAACTTGCGACTACTAGCCAGAGCAAAACCCTGGATAACTACCCAATACCTCTGTAGTGCTAACAACAAAATTGAGAGCTTCCAAGGCATGAAACTACTACAGTGATTATACGTTATTTCAAAAACTTTTTTGGTTGTATATCAGACTTGGAGAAACTGCTTAATTTGTTAGCAGCTGCAAAAGCTTGAAGAATGTATACGCATATATTAGTAAATAAAGTAAAGAGTTCAGGTTCCTGAATCCTTACCCCAATTGACAGGAGGTCGCAGACAACATCAGTGGGCAAGGCTAGTAATGTGAACTTGACAGCTCTTTCTTCCTCCATAGCGAGCGTCTCCGAAAAATTTAGTGAAAAACACCAGTGTTATAGTTCGATTCTCGAAAGGAACTTGTTCAAACTTCAATGTTACCGCAATTTCGCACGAAGCAACATTTATCTACCTATACAGTGTACATTGTACACCACTGACCAGTGATGAGTGGAGTGTTAATTGGTAACCGACAAATTTTAATGTGAGTGGAGTGTTAATTGGTAAACCGTAACGGACAAATTTTTAATTGGTAAACCGTAACCCGCAAATTTTAATGACCGACTTGCTTTGGTTCAGCCTGCCTATATGAGTTAGTGTACTGGTTAGGGCCTAGGAAAAAGGGCCTATCCACCTTCACTTGGTTAGATACCGTCAACCAGTGCCTTCCATTAATACTTTTCCTTTCCAAATTTTAATGACTCGCAAATTAAAATATTACCCTTCCTAAGAAATTTTAAGTTTTTTTTAACATTTCCGAAATACGTTGAATTATTTAATAACCCTTGTGAGACGTGCTGGACCCCTCTGACGGGCTGTGACGTGTTGAATTTTGATCGCTGTCAGACTCTCACCTTACCATATCAGCGTGTTAAATCTCGTCTACAAGAAAGTACACTCTGCAGGGAGACAAACAATGCTATTTTCCCATTACTCCACAAGTACTACCAATTATATTTATACTCGGTTCAAAGCGTGTTTATGAGTTCTACACTATTTGTACGAAGGGGGATGCATTCCTAATGAAAAATCGAATTTCTTTTTTTCACGTGCAATGATAATGGTACACCCATCACGATCATAGATGTATATAAAGGAAAGATCTATATAATCACTGCTTTCCGTATAAAAAGCTAAATACGACCGGAAGCAAGTATTTGTGGCTAATTATGTAAGACTGACTATATACAATGGACTTTGACCAACCAGCTAAGAAGGAATCTTTTAGGTTTGAAAGAGGGTACTTTTAAATGTGGGGCCCGTATTATGCACATGCATGCTACATGTATCTTGCAATTTTTAAACTTCGAAATTGGTTCAGAGTTTCCGCTTAATGCCAATATAGTTCCTGTAGCTGTATGTAATCCCCGTCTTTCCTTATATAGTAAAAGTCCCCGTGCATTTATGCAATCATCACTGTATACATTTAAAAAATGCCCAAAATAATAGGAGAAAATCCACCGATCACTCATTTTTGTGCTCGGGTCAGAGAATTTAATAGCCAGAGAAAAATATAATAGTGGATAAAGTAATCCCAGGAATTGTGCTCGATTTTATTGCTATATGTTATTGGAACAGGGCCTCGATTCATATAATATATACGCAAAAAAGGCTGCAAATTTGCATTTTATGGCAATTACTATATATATCATAGATTATGTTAGGTTGACTGTGCGCGTGCCTTTGTCCTCAGTCTCTCCATTCCTCTCCTCCTACAATGCCGACTTTCACCGAAAATCTTCTTTAGATTAGATTGCGGCATCTTCTGAGCATTCTATAAATTATAGATATTAAAGTCCTCGAGCCCTGAGTGGATGTATACGGCACTGATCTCAAAATCCTTGCACAATCAAATCAGGTACAATATATATATATATATAAATCTGTGGTTCTCTCAAAGCTTATGGGATTATACGATTTTTTGAAATTCATCAATCTCGAGCACTGAATTATGCTAATTAAGAACCTGTTACAGGAACTTTCCATTTGATACAATTAGAAATACATATCATGGCAAACTTTTGATATAGAATAGCTCGAAATTAATCAAATATTACAAGAGATATTCTTGGTGTTGTGCTGTTCGGATTTGTGAGAGGCTAGTGGCAGTTTCTGGTAAATATGTGACACACACGAGGCTCTCTGCTCTGCTGCCAGATTATTTACAGTCGAGATCCTATATAGTTTGGGGATTGCTGTTTCTGGCTTGTTCATCTGTTCATGTTTATATATATACATGGACGGTTACGTATTCCGCGTTATCCAACAACCCAAGGTTTTTACCAGCCTTTCATTCGCTGCTTTTCGTCCATGTTAGGCTTTTCGTTTTGACTTTGATATCAATAATGCAAGGTTCATGAATGTATTAATTATGTTCGTAAACGCAATCGCCATCGAGAGTCGCACGGTAACAGAGGAGGATAATGCAAAGGGTGTTTGCTAAAAGTTTTACAACTTGAAAAATTCGCGTGGCATTTGGATTATATATATTTAACTATATGCTGAATATTTAACTATATGATGAATGTTTATGTTGTTAAAACTAAATTTTTGTAGTACTTGGATTATACAAATTTAATCATCATTAACGTTGATGCTGTTGTAGTATTTGGATTATACAAACTTAACCATTAACGTTGATGCTGACGTTTTACTATGGATAAGTTAGATTATACAAACTTAACCATTAACGTGTTGATGCTGTTGTAGTATTTGGATTATACAAACTTAACCATTAACGTTGATGCTGACGCTTTGCTATGGATAAGTTAGATTATACAAACTTAACCATTAACGTTGATACTGTTGTAGTACTTGGATTATACAAACTTAACCATTAACATTGATGTTGTAGTACTTGGATTATACAAACTTAACCATTGATGCTGACGCTTTGCTATGGATAAGTTAGAGGTCTTATTAAAGATAAACGAACTTTAATAATTTGTCATCGGTAGTTTGAGTTTCCACACAAAATTAGAAACAGGACAGGGTTGGAAAGGCCCTCCAAAAGCCCATTCTTTTTAGTCCTCTACCTTGGGCAGATTGAATTACAATCCTGTGGTCCATACCCATCTCCCTCTTTCCGTTTGTCTTCCTTTCACATCACAGGCTTTCAATGTTTGGGAATAGCTGATAGGTACTTCGAGTACCTTCTTCATCTTCCCATTCATCCAGGCTGTGATGGCAACACTACCAAACCTAACCGTTGAGTCCTCTACAGCGCCTCCTTCCTCGTTGTTTTTATCAGTGTGGTGTCTGGTGCAATAGCGGAACATGAGCCTTTGAGGAAACTGGGATCTCGATTCTGTCATCTTTATTTGCAGACGCTATTCCCGGAGATCGATCGCAGGACCAGGAAATCAAAATTAGGTTACGATATTGATCATCCTGTTTCCGGGAGCAAATGGCTTTATTTCGTCCCTGAGCTACAGTTCTCTGAGGGTTGATAACAGTACTGGATTGGTCATCTGTACGCAAGAACGAAAGATTTTTGAATTTCGAACAGCTGTGGCGATTCCTATGAGATACAGTCGTACCATATTACAGTCAATGAACAGTGTTTTTGTTTCAGGGTTAACTGTTCAGATAATGCTTATTTAAGCACAAGTTAGGGTTCCGGCCAATTTCCAGTCAAAAGTTGAGACCAGATCGACACCAGGGTTGGTACTTTGACTGCCAAATTAGTCATCAACGGCTGCCGTTTGGCACTCAAATAAACAAAGATTTGCTCAGTTGAGTCTGGTTGCGGAGTTTCAGCAATCCAATTCGGGTACTTACCCGGACGATTTCGAGCTTGCAGCTAGTCTGCTCCTTGGGAATTAAAACGTAAAGGAGGATCCAAACCATAAAAATCTGTATATCAAGAGAAGGTGCGTTTTCTGGTCATTTTCTGTAATGATTCAAATAATTGTTTCTATTCGCGCTCTTTACTTTGTAGTTAGTCATATTTATGTGTCAGATACTAATTTCCTTTCCGCCATAGTATAGCATGATGACTTGTTTTTCATGGCAGAGATGGCTTCGACTTCGTCGAACTCACCCTGCGCTGCTTGCAAATTCCTAAGAAGAAAGTGTACTTCAGAGTGTGTATTTGCGCCATACTTTCCACCGGAAGAACCTCAAAAATTTGCCAATGTTCACAAGATCTTCGGAGCGAGCAACGTGACTAAAATTCTCAACGATTTGGAGCCTCATCAACGGGAGGACGCGGTGAATTCTCTGGCCTATGAAGCGGAAGCCCGTTTGAAAGACCCCGTTTATGGGTGCGTTGGAGCGATCTCCATCCTGCAGAGACAGGTGCAACAGCTGCAGAAGGAACTGGCTGCTGCCCATGCGGATCTCCTTCAATACACCTCCGCAGCGGAGCCCGTTCTTAATCCTCATAGTCCAGGCTCCACGCTGCCAACTTATTCCAGATTTCAGATGATTCATTCCGCGGCTACAGAACAACAGCAGCACAATTTAGTGGAATTCCCTAATTCTAGAGAACTACAGATGACTAGAGAGCAGCTTCTAGAATTGGCTTTGAGAATTGGTGGTTCCTACGAGGCTGGCCTCGCTGCACTGGGTATGACAAATCATGCCTATGCGCTGTATCCTTCACCCAGGCCTGCCAGCGACGGTGGAAGCGGCAGCAGCGGAGGCAGTTTTGGACACTTGTCTTCTCCTTAGTCTTTTGTGGTTGTCTTTTCCTCAGACCTAAATTGCATGTTTGGGGTATTTTATTATCAGATGTTAGATAGTGAAATTTCTCCATCAAACTGCCATTGGTCTGGTCTTACTGTAGATATAATACATTTTTTTGTTACCATACTGACCTTTCTCTATTCTGCGAGTTGGATGGAAGCTTTTGTTATATGTTATCAGGCGCCGATGTGAAACTTTTGCAAGAGCTACGTCTATAACTCACCTCTTGATGTCTATGAAGGGTGGCACTATCTTTGGGTTTGCTGCGGAAGTCTATCGAGTGAGTGTCGGAAATCTATTTTTCTGGTTGAAATTCATGCTTAATCTGTTTTCCAATTTTATATGATGAATGGCCGAAGCATAAAATATATTCTCCCATTGATTCCAGTTCCTACTTTTTGGCTATTATGTCGTTTGATCGGGGTGATAAATCTTGCGAAGATCTTACAGAAATTAAGACTTCTCGGGCTTGGCGATAACGCCCGAAATTCAGGATTATTTTTTATTTTTTCATCTTATGAACAAGATGCCATTCAATATAAATAGACTAGCGTTGCCCTTAAAGTATTTAATTAGATCATATCAGAGTTTGCTGATTATTCACAGGCAGGAAATCACCAAAACATGAAACATGCACAACTCCTCAAATCCAGGGATTACACAAATTTCTGTTCGTTTAAAAGATGTGCAAAGATTGGGAGGATGTCGTTTCATAGATTTAGGGATGTAGTTAAATGAGATGTTTGTTGTAGTTAAAGAGACCGTGAACATGATTACATCAATTACGGACAGGGAATTTTGTCTCCGATATTCCTGAGATTATGCTCCCCATTGAACAGCATGAAATTATTCTGGCTATGATCTTCCATGGTTTTTAGGTCTGACAAATTGATACTCGAGCACTGTGTAACGTGGCTTTTGTGAGCTAGATTCATGACTATCAAAATTAAATCTTACCTTTGAAGACATTGAAAATCGGATCTTAAGACTGCGAAGAATATTGAATAAACTGCTGTGCTTGACAATTATATTTTTTCTTTTTATCTAACACAATTCAGACAGAAGAGCATGAAATCAAATATTTTTAAAATGCTGCAAGGAATACGCTTTGTTTTTGTGCAGTTGGCATTTGTACAAGGGTTGTGGCTGTTTCGGATCAATGTCTCACACGACTTTCTTTGCGCCGGATGATTTACAACTATACATGGTGAGATCCCACAAACATTTATAGCATATTATAGATCTATATCCACGCTTTTGATGAGTTTGAATATTGCTATTTGTTGTTTCTATACATAAACATCTTTGCATTCCGCATTATGCAACAAACCCAGAACTTTTTTACATTCTTACATTTCCAGCACTTCAAATTACCTCGAGATCACAAGGAGATCACAAGTATAACGGTAAAAGATAACAACGTTAATGGTATAACTGTGGTTTTTTTTTGGAATTTATGAAATCACTATTTTTTATTTTTTATTGTTTAAAATTTATTTTTAATGTAAAAATAGATTCAACATGCTTAAAAACTTTAAAACACTGAAATTTTACAGATATTGGATACCTTAAAAAAAACCTTAAAACACTGAAATTTTACAGAAATTGGATCTAACAATTTCCTGTCAAATTTTTGACCAAAATCACCAAAGAACATTCATTTTGTAAAACTTTAGACTACAACATTCGTGTTATGTCGAGCGTGATTTGACTATGGATAATCTAGAGGTGAATTAAAGTTATTAATGTACACCTTTGTAGATTGAAGATTTGCTAGGTAACAAAACTAGCAATGGGCAGATTGGAAACGTCCTCAAAGTCCATCCTTTTTTCTCCTATATTTTCAGCAAATTCGAATCCAGTGGCCCATATCAAACTTCCTCTTTTTTTAAATCACTGCATTCCAATTCTTGTGAATAGCCGATACCTTGCTTTCCTTGATCTTCCAATTGATGGCACCATCACAAATCCTGACCGTTATCTTTACAGTCCCCTTGCTCCTTGGTTTTATACAGCAGAACATGAGCCGTCGAGGAAACTCGGATCTTTATTTAGTTCGATTTACCTTCAGACGCTAGTTAGGGAGTTCGTTCGCATGACGATGAGAATACTGGGAACCAGGAAAACATAAATAAGTTACCATCTCACACAGTGCTTCAAGGGTTGATAACAATACTAGATTGGGCATCAGCACGCAAAATGGGAAGGATTTTAGACGAGAGAGAAATTCAATCATCTGCGGCAATTGTTATGAAGTGCAGACATACCAAATAGCAAGAGATGCATAGCGTTGTGATTAGGTTGTAACTATTCATATCATGCTTATCTATATACCAAGTTAGGGTTCTGGCCCATTTCTACTGCACAGTTAACACCAGATCACCACCATGTTTTGTACCTTTGGCACGTCAAAATAAACAACATTTGCTCAGTTGAGTTTGCCTGTTAAGTTTCAGCAGTCAAAATCTGTTCGGCCTTAGTTTTCTCCTATTTCGAGCTTGCAGGTAGCCCGGTCGTTAGGATTAGAAAAATACGTGATGAACACAGTGGAGGGAAGGGCCGGGGATAAGGGTTACTCATAGTGTTTTATTATCATAGTTTTTAGTAGGCAAAAAAAATAAAAATTGTTAGAAGTTTGAGTTCCAAATTTTGACAATGGAATATTGATTTAAGAAGTTTTGATTAGTTATATATCTTTAAAATGACAAAATTTTAACTAAAAAACTACACTCTTGAAAAAAAAAAAAAAAAGAAACGATTCCTTATGCAACGAGAGGGAAGCGGCCTCTTATGGCATGAGTACAAATTCATCACAATATCTGTCAAGGAAAAGGTGCAAAAAACTTATTTAATCCTTTCTTGTATTGATTCAATTATGTCGTACAGTTTAGATTGCAATTATTATTACCAGTGATATTAGTGTCATATACTTTCCGTGAAATTGAATATTTACATTGTCCATATATTGGTGTTATGAGATTCAAAGCAAAACCTGCTAGAAAAACATTTGAAAATGGAGCAGTTTGAGTGCTAGATATCTTGCGCTAATGTTTCGAGCTTGACACTCCGCTTTGAAAATCATAGACCACCCTTATAGACAATCAATACTATGTTTATGAAGGTATGAATTCTTAAAACAATTTTTTCCCTTGAGCTGAGATAATAGAATCAAACCCATATTTTCAGTGTATAATACATCCCACATCTTCATCATGTTTTTCTCCCTTAAACTGCTTTCACCCCACGTTTTCACCCTTTTCTATAATCTAAATATCTAGAATACTATTAGTGAGTGCTATCATTCTTTCGGTAAGTGAGAAATCAATGGTTTCCTTACTAGATTTCACCAGGGTACAATACTGTTCCCAAGGATAGTCATTGGGCCTATGGGGAAAGTCATTGGGCCTATGCATGAAATCAAGTCCAGTAATTTAATTTATGTTATCAAAGATTTCTAAAATGACCAGGGTATAATATTTTTCCCCAAGGGTAGTCATTGGGCCTATGCATGAAGTCGAGTCCAGTAATTTAATTTATGTTATCATAGATTTCTAAAATAGGTTAAAATGACCAAGCCTAGCATTAAGGCAATGACTAGACTTAAGGAACGAGTACCCCATATAACACATATGCATTATAAACACATACACGTTATATTACATATGTATTATATGCATCATATTATGTTCTACTATACATGAAAAAATGACTTTTATATCTCCATAACACATACACATTATAATACATATTCTTTCTAATGCATACCAAAACCCACAACCTCCCATGACCATGGACACCTCTTCATAAACAAAAAATAATTACAATATATGGGCCCTAAATGAACCCTTCGAGGAGCCTTAAGCACCATGAACCATGCCTTGAACTAGGATACACGACCTCTCTAGGCTTCTCATACTCAAAGGTCATGAACGAGGCCAAGCAACCACATAGGAATATGATTTTTGTTAAGAGGTATTACGCAAATTGGGGCCTTGACAATGGTCGGGATATAAAATCAATGGCCTTAGGACCTAAATGATTCTACTTGGGTTGAAGGGTCATGGATGAGGCCTCAAATCATTAAACATACATCTACATGGGATCTTTTGCCTCTCACAAGGAATATTATTGTTGTTTGGAGGTATTGTGCACCAGACACGAGTCTCAGAGCCTTAACAACCATGAATGAGGCCTCAAACTACCAAACATGATGGTTGTAAGGAATACTGCACCTTCAATTGAAAATACATGAGCATCATTAGGAGTTATTGCACACGACAATTAGGGATCGAAGTCTTCAATATGGTCAAGGGATGAAATCAAGGGCCTTAGGCCTTGGATGATGCTTCTCAGGCTCAATAATCATGGAAGAGGCCTCCAACCACCACTCATAACCTATTTAGTAGATTTTTGGACTCCGACTAAGACCATGAGTATGATTAGGAGGTATTGTGCGCCATGGATAGGACTCAGAGCCTTCATAGTGGGCAGGTGATGAAAATAATTGATTTAAAACATTAATGAGTCCTCTCATGCTTGATGCAGTCGTGATCGAGGCATCCAACCACTACTCATAACCTTTGTAGGAGATCTTTCATCTCTATGTGCGACTATGAATGCTACTAGGATATATTATACACCATAGACACATATCGGAGACAATATAATGTTTAGGGGATCAAATCTAGGGCCTTAGACTTTGAATGGGACTTTTCAAGTTTTACATTCCTAAATGAGGCCTCAAACCACCACGCATGACCACTACATGAATATGATAATTGCTAGGAGATATTGCACACCATGAACCCATCTTTGCACCTTGACAATGGCTAGGGAATGAAAACATGTGACTTATTACCTAAATGAGGCTTCTCCCACTAAATGGCCATGAATAGGTCGACCTCAAGCCACCAGACATGACATATGCAGTGGATATTTTTCCTCCTATTGAAAACACATGATCACCATTAGGAGGTATTACATACCATGGTTAGGTAGGGAGACCTTCATAGTGTCAAGGGATGAAATCAAGGGCCTTGGGCCTTGAATGATGATTCTCGAGCTCAATGACCATGGAAGAGGTCTTAAACTACCACACATGGCTTGTGTAGGAGAATTTTGGACTTTGATTGGGAATGTGATTGATCTTAGGAGGAATTATGCACCATGAATTGATATTGGGGCCTTTACATTGGTTGGGGTATGAAATTAAAGGCCTAAGGTCTTAAATAAATATTATCACACTCGAGGGCCATGGATGAAGCCTTTAGTCACCGTACATAACCTCAATAAGGGATCTTTGACCTCTCAATGAGAATATGAGCATCATTAGGAGGAATCTCCTACCATGGACCTTAGGCCTTGACATTGGTCAAAGGATGAAATCAAGGGCTTGAGGCCTTGAATAATTCTTTGAGCTCAAGGGCCATGGAGGAGACCTCAAAGCATGACACATGACCTCTATAGGGGATGTTTGGCCTCCCATTAAGATTGTGAATGCTATTGAGAGGTATTGTGCACCATGGACTAATGTTTGGGCCTTAACAATGGCCACATGATGAAAACAAGTGACTTAGGACCTAAATTAGGCTTCTCAAGCTCGATGAGCACGAATGAGGCCTAAAACCATGACACATGAGATTTGTAGGGGACATTTTCTCTCTAGTTGAAAGTACATGAGCACCATTAGGAGGTATTGCATACCACTGATAACTATCAAGGACTTCATAATATCAGGAATGAAATTAAGGGTCTTGAATGATACTTCAAGAGATTGATGGCCATGAAAGAGGTTCAAAGAATCACACATGAACTATGTAAATGATCTTTGGACTTTTCTTAGGAATCCGAACATCGTTAGGAGGTATTTCCCCCATGGATTGATATAGGTCCTTGACATTATCGAGGGACAAAATCTAGTGCCTTAAGCTCTTGACACCAAGGAGTTGTGAATATAAATAACAAAGGAGGGGCATCATGGGTTAATGAAGGATTTAACATCAAAACAACACTTTCTTTGTTATAATAATGTATGTTAGTATTTTAGGTACCTCTAATAACTTTCTACCCATTTAGGGTTTTCTTTGGTGTAACTCTAATGTTCCTTTATGCACATTGTATGTGGTATTGTATGTGGGCTTGTTTTTCATTTTTTAATCCTTGTTCCTTAGTTAAATGTTTTTTTTTAACATGGTATATAGTGGTTTCTTGGGAAGGGCATACCTCCCATGCAAGGAAAGTATGTTTGTTTTGGATATGGAGCACTCAATTCACTCACTGTTTAGTGGAATAAGGGGCTATCTATCCCACCAAGTATGTTTTGTGAAAATTCTTGGGAAAAGGCATTCATTCACCATTATTCATGGATCATTTTTCCATTCTCCTATTAGTGTTTTTTTTTGGATTTTATGAAGAGCCTTGTGCAAAACCATGGTTCGTATGGCTATAAATGGAAAAAGAATCCCATAGACTTGTCATTGGTAAGAACTTGTGGAAGTTGGAGACTTGCTTCTAGAAATGGGATGGTTTTTTGAGGGAAAAACCATGGTTGGCATGTCCACATTCACTGAGTAAACACCATTAAACCTGCAACTCTATTAGTGCTACTCATTAATTGTTATGGGCCAAGTGTTTCTCCTCCAATTCATTCTTACTTTGAAACCATGAATTTGGACTCCCCTTCCTACACTAAAAAGCACTTGAAGGGAAAAAGGTCATAAGAAAATGTTTATCACAGGTTTAAGGAAAGATCTTTCTTGTGTTGTGTAGGGTAGTGAAATTGCAAACATAATCCAATTATGTGTTCGGGCTATTGGAGGGCCAACCCCTATGATGATTGGAATGCACAATCGGTTTAAGGATGGCCAGAGTGGGGGTTAAGGATGGCCATGGCTAGTTGATGGTTGGGTGAGGGCATGGAATGCTTTGTATCGAGATTGGAATGCACAATCGATTTAAGGATGGCCAGAGTGGGGGTTAAGGATGGCCATGGCTAGTTGATGGTTGGGAGAGGGCATGGAATGCTTTGTATTGAGGATTGGCTATGCTATGAGAGTGATATTATAACTTTGTAGGTGTTTCCTTTGTTCCCGTGGTATCATGGTTTGGTTTACGGGTACAATCCATCATTGATTTTTACAATAAAACTGTGAATTGATTTTTACAATCAAAACTACGAATTGCTCTTCAACAATCAATTTAGTAGACATGCATTCATTTACAAATAAGTGTTCATAAGTCTCGTATACGCTTTGTTTTGTAAATGTTTTGAATTCAATAAATAATGAAGGAATTCGAAATACGTTCCATCTTCATTTTAATTACATATGACATCGTGTTTATATTACCATTAGAGTTCAAATTCGACCTAACGGTTTCTTAATAGAGGAAAAAAATGGAATTGAGTGTCTTTATGGCTAGGGGAGACATCCGAATACGTGACAGGAAAGTGTGAAAATTGTGGGGAGAAAAATCTTGAACCATGTAAATGCCTGTTGGTGGTGTATTGAAGAACATGGCATTCTTTTGTTTGGTGACCTCTTCATCACGTTTCAGCTCATGAGGATCCGCTACGTAGATTTGATGAGAGTGGACCAACAAAGAGTTGAACTCAAGTATGATCTTGGTGCGTAGTTCCTTCGTGTGTTGCCTCGTGCATGGAAAAATACACACATGTTAAAACTAGGCAGGGTTATTCGAAGCCAACGTCAATGGAGGGACCGCAACCACCTTGCATTTGGGAATGGCCTTGGAGGTCACAATCGAGAGCGATGATTGGGGGCTTCACAGGGGTTATAGTCTGCGCATTCACATATGCATGCATGTATCCACTGGACTTGAGGAAAAAGCTTCAGTTGAGAAGGGCAGTGCAGGGCGAAATAAATACACACTGCCTGTTGATCCACACGCAGAGCTCACTGGATTCTTGTTGTTATAGGTTTACAACACAACAGGCTCATCTCTTTCTCGCTAACTTTCCGCCTGTCTAAGTGTCGGTTGGGCTTAAACCAACAAAACCGAGCTCTGCTTAACAACAGATTTTCTGCTCATTATATTTACCTAATTTGGTCTTTTGACAAGGGTTACAGAGTTAATCTCCTTGTGATTATTCTACCCAACACTCACATATTTGAACTGCATCAGCTTGCCACGGAGGTGGGTTATATTCCTTGTGTATTTGCTACCAGGGAAGAGTGGGTGGTGGAGGTACGGGACGAATGGCTGGGGAGAGTGTCCAAGCTCAAAATGGTGGCAGACCCATTGGTGAAGGAAGTCACATGAACGAAACTGAGTGGCGATGTTTATCGCAACATAATGAGCAAGAGTGGGAGGAAGCCATATGGATTCTCGGCTGGCTTGAAACCTATCCGTAGAGGTCATTTGTATGAGTTCGTGTAGTTGTACAATACTCTAGCAGGGTATACAATTGTAAGCACTGTAGTGGCATGGTAACCTTTGTAAGTTTTGACATGTGTTGGGATTCTCTTTATGGATGTAATGGGTTCCAATGGTAGTGTTGTAATTCGTTTAATTAATCTCAATATCAGTGAAGTTTTGAGATGTGTCTTGATCGTCTCGATGGGTGTAAAGGGGTTGAATGGCTCATAGTGATGTAATTGGTTTAATTAATCTCAATATTAATGAAGTTTTGAGATGTGTTGGGATCCTCTTGATGGGTGTAAAGGGGTTGAATGGTCCATAGTGATGTAATAATAGTGTCATTCAATGTAAGGAGGGGGACTAGGTCCAATATGTTATTAAATAAGACCCACTATGGTAGTTAGACTTATTGAATAATGTAACGAGACCTCATTAAAGTAGGTCCACTAAGTAGTTAGCGGGTTGTTATGATTATGGTTTTTTTCATTAGCTATAAATAAGGATGGAGTCCTGCTTATGAGGGGTGTGGAAGATTATTGTAATTGGAGCTTAGCTAGATTGGATGTTTCCATTTTGAAGAGGTAAGTGAACATGAGTGTATTCTTTTCAAAAAAGGATCAATTGTAAGGTGTTGCCCTATCTTAAGGGTTTTCCTATATAAGCAATGAGATTTTCTATATTATCTTTTGTATATTGTGTGTGATTCTATTTTTGGATCTCAGAGACATAACATTTGGTATCAGAGCTCTTTCTTGAGCCAAAAATAAGAATTTTTTTCTTCCTATTTTGCATGTTTTCAAAGCAAAGATTTTTTAATAAAATGTGAAGAAATAGATTATAGATATGAATTCCTCTCCAAAAAACGACTGATTTCAAAACACAAATTATTTGAATTGGAGCTTGGGAAGTGAAGATATCGTTGATTTCAAATCAACTATTTTAGGGTTTTTTTTGTGTCAGGCCACGTGGACTACAAAGCTCATATCTTTTTACAGGGTGCTTAGATTTCCATCATATTAGTGCCATTGTATAGAGGATTTTCTATAGCCTTTGAAGAATTTCACTCTCAAACCTTCATGGGTGTGAAGAATGGAAATATGATAATGTTGTTAGAAAGCTCTCCAAGATTGATCTTAGGTAATTTGAGATATTAAATAGACAATTGCTAAATATTAGAAGACCTATATTATTGAGACCACATACCCTTGCATTTAGGAAGAATATAATCAAGAAAAATGCCTAGTATGATTTAGAGAATGATTGTGATGATTCATATATGGATAGTTTTCATTTATGGGATGACAACTACTTTCATCTTCTATATGATGACTCTACTTCACTTTATGTAGAGAACATTGTTGAGAGAAATCGTGAGCTTGTTATGACTACTAGTGTTTAGCATGCATATTCTATAGTGGTGAATCCCCATGACATTGGTGGGTATTTGGAGCATGTTAAATGGTCATTCATGGAGCTCATAAGTCATCATTTGGGTGTCACATTCAACACTCATACATGGGACTCAGGTTTATGGTGGAGCTTGGACTACTTCAACATGGTAGCTAACACTTCTACATGAGACTTTGGTTTTTTGGCCTACTTCAACATTGTGGTGAAAACTTATCCATGTGACCTTGGTTTATGGTTAGACCTCCTCATAAGTATTGACGACAATGGTTTTCTAAGGGGGGATGGAATGTTGGGATCCCTAGTTGTGTAATGGGGGGCAAAGAGCCCATAGTGATGTAATAATAGTGGAGGTCATTCAATGTAAGGTGGACTATGTCCACTATATTATTAAATAAGATCCACTATATTATTAAATAAGCTCCACTATGGTAGCTATACTTATTGAATAAATGTAATGAGGTTGAACATTAAAGAAGGTCCACTAGGTAGTTAAGAGGTTAAATTATGATTATGATTTTCTTAATTAATTATAAATAAGGATGGATTCCTCCTTATGAAGGGTGTGGAAGACTATTGTAATTGAGGCTTAGCTAAATTGGAAGTTGCCTCCTAGAAAAGGTAAGAGAACATAAGTGGATTCCTTCCATAAAAAATCAATTATAAAGTATTGCCCTACCTTAAAGGTTTTTCTATATAATCAATTTTTTTATTATTATTATCCTTTATATCTTTTGTGTAATTCTATTTTCAGTTCTCAGACACATAACAATATGTGTTAACACTAAGAAAATTACACTAATGTGTTTCACACAACCTCCTCTTTGTATGGGAATTGAATCGATGAGTCTCAATATTAAATATTGTCATCTTTACTTGCACATAATAGAGCTTTTACCTATTTAAAGTTTTCTCCAATCTATTTCTTAACATAAGCTCCACTTGTTTCCATTGGAGTGATTTTCTCCAACTCCGTGGGCTTAGTTTTGGTAATTATTTCTGCATGTTACTTGGCTGTACTCATTTTTAACCCTAAGAACGTTATACACGAGTGACATTTCTTATTTAAAATGTTGGCTCTTGCTATACTGGTTTCCAAAGAAAGTTATGTTGTCTCGCCGTGCAAGTTTTTAGAAAAGATTTTGATTCAGCCAATAGTGCAGGGATGGAGGTAGAAACTATTTCCTTGATGGGCTAGGAATTTTCACTTAAAGTAGTTTTTCAAGGGTTGGGTTCTGAAACAATTGCTACATTTTCTTAATCTTGGCATATTCGTGGCATGCATGATGTTTTTGGATATACATCAAAGTATAAATGCTGGTCAATGGATGTTAAATGTTGAGGTTTATGTAACATAGGGTTTATGAGATATTTATCTTTTCTTTATTTGATTTGAGATATATTCTAACATTTCATGCACCAATTGTTTTGGAGTTTTTTTTTTCATTTGATTAGGTTTTTAGATTATTAGAATTCGGTATTAGTAATAACCCTTCTACTAAATAATGTAATATATCTTAAGATTAAAGTTTTTTTTTTATCATTTTATAAATAATATAGTTAATATTTTGTATTAAATTTTAATTTTAAAATATTTATTATAATATTATTTTTCATTATAACATTTTTTTATTATAATATTAATTTTTTTACTCATTCAAATTATAGAAATATAAGAAATTATATTTACAATTATTTT
>JZKD02S0569181.1:0-16254 GCA_000966675.3 Picea glauca | reverse complement strand
GTCTTTCTTCAAGGGTTGACATCAATGACAACCAACCTTAATCAACAATAACATCTGCTAGTTGATGGCAAGAAATATCCTCGTGTATATCAATGAATGGCTCTTTCTCTTTATCATGTTGCTCTTGGTAAAAGCTTTCATTTTCATTAGAAGGCTGGTTGCTAATGTTTTTTTCTTCTAAGACAAAAAAACACCTCAACATATTCATCATTGTCTCCATAATGATCAAATAAAGGAGGAGTCTCGAATGACATACCAAGACGTATCTTCTTCCCAACATGAGAAAATTGTTCTTCATTATTAAACACAGGTTGCCTTTCAAGATTCAATCCAGGAAGCAATATCTTATCATCACCATATGAGTCAAAAATAGGTTTCTCATATCTAGGTTTTTTAGAGACGGGGTTACAAAGAGTATCAACTTCCAGAACAAACTCAATGTATGCACTTTCATTATTGAGACAGCAAACAACGTTTTCATCTAATGCAAATGAACAGGGAAGAGAAAGAGTTGATTCATCATCCAAGGCATATTCTTCATTTTCATAGCTTTCATAAGAATCAATTATATCCTGAACACAGTCTTTATACTCCTCGCGACCGCTATGAAAAATTAACTCAGAGGAATAAAACTTTTGACAATGAATATTGAAAACTGCATGAAACTCTTCAAGTGAAGAAATGATAGAAATCTCAAGAGAGTGATGCCAAATACGAGCATCTCCTTGAAGAGAGTACATAAACAGATTCATATGTATGTATTCATGTTGGATTTCAAGTTGTTGCATCAAAGCATGAAATTCTATAGCAAGCTCAATAGGGTTGTCATTCTCACCTTCATAAAATCTTGGCAACAGATCTTGCCATTCATCAATTTGAGGCACAGTATGTGGATAACCAGCTATGGCTGAGAAATTGAGTGGGGAAAACCTCCCAGCTAGGATAGCCTCCATAGCTAATTAACTTGTCTCACTCCTGCACAGTCACCATGGCAACTCCATTGTTTAGAATATGTTGGTGACTCCAAGAATATTAGTACTGAGAGTCACCTTCAGATTCTAAACAATGGTGTCTCCATGGTGAATGTGTAGTCTTGAAGGTGTCCAACTTTAGTCACCACCTAAAGCTGGAACTATGCAATGTCATTCTTCCCAGGGAGATTTTCAATCTGGAACAACGGCTGAAAAGCCTTCTTGAGAAATTTTTCCTTTCATGGTAATCTTCTCTAGGTCAGCTTCAGGTGTTGTCAGAGGTAAATGTGGAGTATACCTTGTGTGTCTACCTTTGGGAGCCACAACTGAAACAGTGGAGTCTCCAGGTGCAAGCTACAATCTTCAAGGCATTGATTTATGATGCACCTTTAGAATCATAATTTATTTGTCGTTCAATCCCAGGGAAATGTCTTCAATTCATTCCCCGGCAGTGGCACCAAGAATGTTAGCACTGAGAGTCACCCTCGGATTGCAAGAGGATAATCCCAGTACCCATCAAAAGGTTTATGAATGTAAATTTATGATGAAAGGTCAAATGGACAAAACTCAACATAAGAATGCTTTAACACACAAATATGGGCTAGCATACATAAGAAAATGAGGTTTTGATTAACTTCAGTCAGTGGTTTAAGGATAAAGGTGAATAGAAGGAAGACTTAGTGAGGAAGGTGGATAAGTCTGCTATAAGAATCAGGCCTTCAAGCAGTTGGGTGAAGAAAAACTCAGTCACAAGATCCTCTTGAAACTAAAGTTTAAGACACTGAAAAACATTCATAACAGCATTATAATCAAACATCCATTATAACACAACCACAACATCTCATATGGATCATCCAATCATGAGAATTTCATAGTGAGAGGAAACAAGATGACGAAAGGAAACTCACTTCTATTAACGAAAATGTCTCAAGTTCCATACATAACCAAAGAACAGCTCTGCTTAGTCAAAATATTACAAAAGGGGAGATTTGCTCAACCATCTGACCCTCTCAAATCATTCATCTAATGTATTTATAATCAAGATAGTAGACGGTGTCTTCTCTTGTCTGTCATGTTCCTTCTGTCAAAAGGAAACTCTGGTCAATATGGGCGTGCAGGAGAAACTGCCCTCTGTTGTATTTCAGGCTGACAGTTTTTTGTCTCCTCAACCAAACTCTCCATGCTTCCATTTAAGGGGGGTAGCAGACAGTTCAACCACCAATCCTTCTTTCATTAACTGATTTCTTCTTGGGATCAGGATGTGGAAAAAATTGCCCTCTGCGGTACTTCGAGTTGACATCTCTCTGTCTCCTCGGCCAGACCCTCAAGGGGTATTTGATTGTTCTCTTTCCTCTTCTGATAGATTGGTTGCGGTTTTCTAACACTTTTCTTCTCCTTGTGACACTCCTTTGATTAATTGGCTTAACGCCCAGTTTATATTGCCACGCGTTGATCTTGGTTTGGACCCCATATAAGCATATGATTGTGGAAGTTTCCAAGGGAAGTTTGGGTCGATACCGCTTCAGCCCCTGCAATCCACCACCAACTTCCATGCATCTCTTTATCTATACCATGGTTTTGATTGTGGGACCCCTCTATAATTTTATCATTCAAGCATGTTCCATCCCTGCAATGAAGTGTGGTCGTCGATCTGTTGCAAATCTGCAATTTGGGAAACCCTACTATTTTAGCACCCCCACTAAAATTTATCTGTATGCCAACTCCGGACCCATTTAGGCCATGCTTAGAGATGGAGCCAATTTTGGTACTTGGGAGCTTTGAATGCTGAGCAGGAATACCTCTCAGAGGATGATATCTTGAATCTGACATGGTGGCCTGACGCTATATAATGTCACAGCTAGTGTTGGATGAGCACCATGTGTCTTCGGCACCTCGACACTTAGGGTTTGAGATGTTTGGATAGAAATCTCCCAAAGTCACTTTCTCCTGGTTGACATGGCAGCCTCTCGTTAACTTCGGGACTTCTGGCCTTCCAGTGATACGACTGCAAAGATCAACGGCTCTTGTTGATTTGAGATCAATGGTCCACAATTACTTCGGGAGTTTGGGCTTTGAGAGTTTTCTTTTGTTTGCTTGCGCAATCCTTCGAAGTGTCGTATCTCCGAAGTGAGAGATTTTCCTCCACGTGCCCTCTTATTTTGGATAGCCGAGATTTACTTTGGGAGTTCAGGCTTCGGGAATTTTCAATGCATATCTCTTATGATCCTCTGGAGCGTCGTATTTCTAGAGTGAGAGATCTGGCGTCGTGTGTCCTCTTTTTTTGGATGGCCGAGATTTACTTCAGGAGTTCGGGCTTCGGGCTTTTTCAATGCATAGCTCTTACAATCTTCTGGAGCATCGTATTTCTGGAGTGAGAGATTTGGCATTTTGTGTCTTCTTGTTTTGGACGACCAAGATTTACTTTAGGAGTTTGGGCTTCAAGATTTTTTCAATGCATAGCTCTTACAATCCTCTGAAGCGTCGTATTTCTGGAGTGAGAGATATGGTTCCACATGCCCTCTTGTTTTGGATGACCGATATTTACTTCGGGAGTTCAGGCTTCGGGATTTTTCAATGTATAGCTCTTACAATCCTCTGGAGCGTCGTATTTCCATAGTGAGAGACCTAGCGCCGCGTATCCTTTTTGATGGACGGTCCAAATGAACTCCGAGCTTCGGGCTTTGGGAGTCCTTTACTCAATCATCTTTTTCTTGCTTCCTCTCGGAGTACGAGATCGCCTACCACGTGTCCCTTGCTTGAATATCAATGATCCTAAGAAATTGCGGGCTCAAAACTTGAACAAATTTTAACTTCCTTCTCGATTCCCGCAATGCGAAGATGCTCGTTCGTAGCAGGATTGACATGCACCGTTGATCTGTTGATCTAGCAAGATCAACGATCGTGAGTGATTTCGGGCTCACATCTTGTAGAAACTTTAATTTTCTTCCTGAAACCCCCGCAATGCCTCCCCACCGTCAATCTCTCTCTAGTGAGATCTAACAGTCGCGACCTATTGTTTGCTTGATTTGATGGCTAATCTGAATTGTACATGAGATCTCCATCGTCGAAAATTGAGCATGTCCGCTCACTTGTATTCCAAGCTCAAAATGGATGGATCTAAACGTTGCATTTCCCTCGTGGCTTTTTCCTGTGCAAACAAAGGACTTGTTCATCCTGTGGCCTTGACAACTTTATGTGATAACAATATGGATGTACTATTTACTTGGAAGAAGGTTTGTATTGATGACATATCACAATGGGATAAAGTACTTATTTGATCACCCTCATTTAAATTTCAGACAGACTAGGTGGATGGCCCTCATTAGTGAATTTGATTTTGAAATCCTATAGAATTGGTGATAAATATTCACAGTGAATCTAGCTAGCAAAAATTCGTAAAAAGATTGCAAATTGAGAGAGAAGAGATTAGAGAAAAGAAAAAATAATTGTATCAACCAAATGAGAGAATGGGAAAATACACATGATATACTCTACATGAGAAAACTAATGTGCCATAGTAGTGATCTAGATATATGTGAACACTCACTAACAAAGTCTAGAGTGAACTGCCACCTAGTCCTAGTTAACTGGCCATGCAGTCATCAGTTAACTGGTTAATCACTAGTGAAGTGAGGAGATAATCATGCATGCACATGTGTGGTTCCTTCCTAGTGATGATCCCAAAGTAAGTGTTCCCTCCTAATGATGATCCCAAGGTAAGTGTTCCCTCCTAATGATGATCCCAAGGTATGCATGCAACATTTAGTGATAATGTCGAGGTTGGCATGCATGACTCTACTCCACTGGTCAAAGTGAAGTGTAATTGAATCAAGACTGAAGAGGATGTGGTGCCCTCATCTAGG
The DNA here is from genome assembly GCA_000966675.3 of Picea glauca. Lineage (NCBI taxonomy): Eukaryota > Viridiplantae > Streptophyta > Pinopsida > Pinales > Pinaceae > Picea > Picea glauca. The sequence continues at coordinate 11,420 of JZKD02S0569181.1, read as the reverse complement.
GGAGAATATTCTCATCTAGGGGATTATATCTCTGACCAAAGGTGCTTTCAACATAGACTAGTAAGCCTAGGAAAATAAATACTAGGTGGGTGTGAAACATCTCCAACACCCCCCTTGAACACTACTAGGGAGTAAACACAATGAATGGGTCTTGGCAAGAAGCCATGTTAGGTGCCCATTTTACAATGCATCTAATCAATGAACACAAAAAAATAAGAAAATAGGGAAACCTCATGGCAAAAACCCCCCTCAAAGTACAATGCTAAACAAAGAAGAAGGAAAGAAAGGTGGTTGTTATGCAGTCGTGTCCTTCACTCCAAGGCAATCGCGTAGAAAGTGGAATTTTTGCTCAGTGAATGACTTGGTGAATATGTCAGCATTTTGTTCAATGGATGGACAGTACTACAAATCGATGATCATGTCATGAACTAGCTCGCATATGCAATGCATATGGTTCTCGATGTATTTTGTTCATTATCACCGCACTGGATCTCTACAAAATTTGAGTGTGCTCTGGTTGTCACACCAGATGATAGTCGGACGAAGAAACTTGATATCGAGCTCAGTGAGGAATTTCTATAGCCAAATTTCCTAGATGGTGATGTTGATCGATCCTTTGTACTCAAACTTTGCTGATGATAAAGAAATCATTCACTGCTTTTTACTTGACCAATAGATGGGACCAGATACCAAACAAAGCACATACCCGGAGGCGGACCTGTGATTTGTGTTATTGCCAACCCAATCATAATTTGTGAAGCCCATGAGATCAATGCACAACCTACTACATATCGAGTCCCATAACTCATGGTACCCTGAACATATCTGAGGATTCACTTGGATGCCTTCTAGTGTAGCTAATTCGGCTCATGCATGTACCTAGAAACTACCCCTACTTCATATGAGAGATCTGTTGACAATGATTTTTGTCAACAGAACTTAGCCGACAAAGCATTGCCAGGATCCCTCTCCAGTCACACTACTTGCGCAAGTCTTACTCACTCTCGTTAAAATTAGCGCAATACACTCGGTGAAGTATTAGTAACTCTTGACCTATCAATCATATGGCTTTTGTTTCTCACTCTTTACATTCCTAACTTTTATCATACTCCACACTACATTTTGGGTTATGATATATTATACCCACCTTCTCACCTTATATCCCATGTCTTTTTCTCAAAAAGTTATTATGACATAAAAGTTATAAACAACTTCCCATTGAGTTATAATCATGTCATTATTCCAGACTCCTTGCCATATGTCTCCTTAAACCTGGGTTTCCACTCTACTTTTCAACATGGTTTAGATTACCTTATGTTTTTGAAACCATTACATGATGTCCCAACCATGTTCATACGAACCTTTTCCCTTATGGATTACTTTATGGTTGACTTAACTCATAAGTTGTATGTTTCTTTCCAAGTATGAATTCAAGTGAAGAGATGCAAAACAATCCACGTGTAAGATATAAAAGAACAATTATTGGAATGAGAGACATTCTTTTGGCAAGCAAGGTTTATACGAATTAGGGGTATTATGAATCTATATGAACAAGAGATTTCTTTATAGAGCGTATTTGCTCTATGCGTGTTTATAGTATTATGACTCTGCACATTCTGAAACAACTATATTCAGCAGATTCAAAGGCACAACTAAGTCACATTAAGGTTACTCGTATGCTTCTACGGGTGTTTTTTTTTGCATTCATAAATGTGTATAGCTGTACACGTTTTTGACAGAACCTCTGTACGGATTCTAGAGGAAGTCAGAGGATACATATTTTTCTGAAGGAAGTATTGTCTCAGAAATAAAGCTCAGAGAGAGCACTTAGGCATAATTTTAAGAGAAAGTATGTTGTGAGTGTTGGGAGGGTTCTTCCATTTCATTCTTTCATTACATCTTCCGTAGAGACTGGTGAAATCGTTGGTAGCAGGTGGTCTTGCAAAGCAGCGAAGAGGATAAGTGAGGATGAGTTTGCTGGTCTTCAAGAGGTAAAGATTTACTTGTGTAGTTTGTTGTAAATTGGCTCGATTTGATTCGGTGCTAATCAGTTTTATTATGCAGTTCTTTTCCTCGCGATTCGCCACCATAGCTCCATTCCTTCTTGGCTCAGCTCTTTTTTTCTTCCTCATACTTAGTTTTTTTATTATATCGTTGCGTCTAAAATGGCTAAAGATCATATACCTGGCCCTCGTCTAAGCAAGGACTTGAAGATTTTGACATTCTATGATTTTGTATGAAAGCTTTTTAATAAGAATCAGTTCTTAGTCTTTCTGATATCTCCTCGATTTTCTTTAAAGCCTTTAGTTTTTTTTGTTTTTTTTAATGATTTAATACTTTAATTTCAGAGAAAAAAACAAAACAGAAAAAAGAAAAATTTACATATTTTCAAAAGAACCTAATGTATTATGGTTCACTGATGTATATATGCTCCTTTCTTTTAAAAAGTTCCAGCTATAACTTTTGTTTCTTTATTTGATTTTTGGAAGTAGTTTTGTATTAATTAAAAATAAAAAATAAAGTAATAATCATTACACTATTTTTCCACTTAATGTTTAAAAATTTTAGTGGTTACTAACTTGTATCATTTAATTTCTTTTTGTTACATCAAATTTACAAAATCACATCAAAGTAATTTGAATTGTAAATCGTATTAAACCATAAATCAAATAAAATTAGATATTGTTAGTGTAGTGTTGTATAATAAGTTTTTTTACTTTAAATCCAACATAGGGTTTTAGTTTCTTTAGCTTTTAGTTTGTTTTTGCTTTAACTTGTTTTTTCTAAAATAAAACAAAACTATGTATTTTACTTTTATTATTAGTTTTTTTATTTTTTTAATTTATTTTTCCAATTGTATAAATCTTCACATAGAAATGATCAAATCGTAAATAGCACAAATTCATAAATCAAATAAAAATTAAATATTGTTAAAAGAAAAATTATAGAGCAAGGGAAACTATGCTTGTACTATAAGTTAGGAGAAATTTAACTTAAAATTCAATGTGCATTCTTGTTTGGGGCTTTAAGCCTAGGGTGATATTCCCGCTTCTTCTCGCCTAGCCCTGCGGGAGGTTGAAAATGTTGAAGCTTGAGACTCTTTAGTCTTTTAGCGTCAACAAGATCTAGTTAAGTGTGGGTGAGATACAGAAGTCTCTCCACTAGATGTCGATACAAGGTATTGTCCACCAATGGTGTATCCTCTCCATCCTCGACATGTACCCTAGACAAGAAGGGTTTGGTTGTAGATTTGCATTTGATCATGTGGAATCTAACCAAGGATCCATGGCATACTTAGTTTGAGATAGCTTGATGCCTAAAGCATCCTAACTGACCTCAAGACCAAGGAAAAAATGAAATGGACCCATATCAATCATAGAGAACCTATCATGCAAAATGTTTTTACCGCGACAATTGTTAAGTTCAAACCACCTATGATCAAGAGGTCATCTATGTATAGTACTAAGATCAAAAGAGATTCAAATGTCCTCGGCATATAGACATTGGGATACAATTTACATCTAATAAAGTTCTGAGAAATTAAATAAGATTCCATATTAGTGTACCATGCTCTAGGTGTCTGCTTGAGGCAATAGAGTGATTTTTTTAGTCATCATACTAAAGATGAGTTATGTATGTACCCCTGAGGTTGCTCCATGTAAATCTCTTCTGAGAGATCCCCATGAAGAAAGGCATTCTTCATGTCCATCTGGTGAAATCCCCGCCCCCTAGATGTTGCAATGGCAAGGGACAACTGGATGGAGTCCATCTTTGATATGGGAGTAAATGTCTTATCATAGTCAATCTTGTGGATTTGTTGAAACCCTTTGGAAACCAATATTTTCTTGTACCTACTCGCCTATTCTTTTGTTGCCTTCTTGGTCCTGTAGACCCATTTTCACCTGACAAGCTTCATGTCTGAATGAATTGGAACCAAGTCCCAAGTTTGGTTCTTGAGGAGAGAGTTGTACTCCTCCTTCATAGTTGCTTCCCAGAAGGGATTCCCTTCATCCTCTACATAGGTCTGAATTTAGAACCATGTAGAAATGCATGGGCATCATTGGTTTGGTAGTTGTAAGTGCATGAGGTGGCTCCTCAAACTGGGATCTCATCCTCCTCAGATCCATAGGATCCCCCACAAGGTCAGATGTTGTCTGTAGGGTGTAATGTACCCACTTGGTAATCTGCTATGGCTTATCATCTAAATCAGATTCATAATTCAGATCCGAAAGGTTGATCTAAATGGGAGGATGAATCATCTCAAATGTTTGGTACAGGAGGAAGTAATGAAGTCTATGCATGTGGCTCTAGAGGTGCATGCATGGGAATTTTCTCAAACTGGACACTCCACTCAATGATGAGGTTTTCCATTGAGGGATATGTCAACTTGTAACCCTTCACACCTTCGGTATATCCTATCAAAATGCATCTTTTTCTATGAGGATCTAATGTCTTCTTATTTTCATATTGTATGCGTTCTTATGCACATGATCCAAAGATTCGGTAGTAGGTGACTTCCAATTTGACGTCACTCTAGGCCTAAAAAGATGTCATGTCCTTCATAGATCTATGAGGAGATATATTTTGTATGTAATCTGCACATTTAAGTGTCTCATCCCAAAAATTGGAGGGAAGGGACCTTGCATGTAGCATGCAACTGGCCATCTCTTTGAGAGATCGGTTCTTCCTCCCAACAACCTTGTTCTGTTGCGGAGTGTACGGTATTGTATGTTGTATTTGTATGCATGCCTTATCACAGAGATGTTAGATATCATTGTTTACATACTCCCCCCCATTATATGTACGGAGGGTTTTGATCTTCTTCCCGGACTGTGTCTCTACATGCGCTTTGAAATATTTGAGATGCTCAACTTCGAACTTTTTCCTAAGAAAATATACCCAAGTGTGCCTGGAGTAATCATCGATGAAAATCATCACATACCTCGCCTTGTTGATGGAAGGATCAATAAAATGACCCATGAGGTCACTATGGATGAGCTCCAAGGGAGAGGAGGCCCTCCAAGCCTTCCCTTTCTCAAACATCTCTTGAGGATTTTTTCCAAGAACACATTGTTAACAAACTCCTTCGGAAAACTATATGTGAGGAAATCCTTTGATCATTCCCTATTTGTTGAGTTGTTGCATGTACTTGAAAAATAAATAACCAAATATCTCATGCCAGAGTCTACTATCATCATCAGCATGAGTTAGTAGCATTGTAGGTTCATATTTTAAAGCAATCAACTTGGAAAATGTATACAATCAAGACTGGTGATTTACCCCATCAACAGCAATCTTAGATTTCTCATGCATGTCATAAATGTCACGAAATCTTGTGTGAATTCCACCCTTTTTCCTTTTACCTATATGTTATATCTGATAAGCAAAGAGTAGATTTACGAAAAGTTCGAAACATGCAAGACATTCTATAAACTTCCATGTTGGATTTCTACTCTCCCTTGTCCACTGACTTCCATTGGGGAACCATAACCCATGAGGATGGGAGGACCCATGCATGCGGTTAAAGTAGATAAGACATCCTCTATGGTTGTCATGTGATGGGATTCTCTTGAATCCAGGATCCATGCATCAGGAGAATAATGAATAGTAATCAAAGCATCATAATTACCTTGATTTTTTGGCACTCAGCCTTCCAGCTTCTTCTTGGCATTCTCAGGAATGAAGTCCTCAAGATTGTTCTATTGAATTGTATGTGCCATGAGGTATATTGTCTTCTTCATTCATTATGATTCATGATGGTAGCCATGATTGCAATAACCACATTTTGGCTTCCCTTTCTTTCCCTTTCCACCTTTGGAGACGGAGGATTTATTGAAGGGTTTGGAATTGCTTTCCTTTCTTTGCTTGATATCCTTCTTTCCCTTTCCTTTTTGTTTGGACTTTGGATTGGAGTTGCTACTCTCATGCATAGTAAGAGTATGTGCTTTGAAGATCTTGATTGCTCCCATTTTGATGAGATTTTCTTGCTCCTGCATCGAGGAATCAATGAAAAGATCCAGTGTGGGAATTGTCTAGGTTGCTCCCAAAGTGATCCTCATTGTATGGAATGTGGAGACAAGGACTACATATTCCAAACCTAATTTTGAAAAAATGGCAAGATTCAACTATTTGTGTTTATTTGATTTATCAATCCCGCATCCTTTTAGTAGAAGAAGTAGGGACTTGAACTTCATGAAGAAGTCCTGAATATTATCAAAGCTTCTCAGATCCAATGAATTCAACTCAATTTCAAGCATGTGGCCTCTCATCTTGTCCTATTTTCCAAAGGGACCTTCCAAAGTGATCCAAATATCATTTGGAGTAGTGCAAGATTCAACATGAAACAATAGCTCGGGAGAAATTGACATGCAAATAAGACCGAAGGCCTCATCCATGTGATTCAAGTATTTGTATTTTTCGATTGCCAATGTAGGTTCTATCTCTATAGCCATTGTTATTAAGTACAAGCCTCTACCTTTGAGATGAAGTATAATTTTTAGCTTCCATTTGATACAATTGTGTGGCCTGAGAAGAACTATCAATGAAGACTCCATTCACATGTGTGGTGCCTTCTTGGTGATGATCCCAAGGTTAGTGTGCCCTTCTAGGGAAGATATTGGGGTATGCATGCAACACTTCGTGATAATACTGAGGCTTCCATGCATGACTCTACTCCACTAGTCTAACTAAAGTGTAATTCAATCAAGACTGAAGAGGATGTGGTGCCATCATCTAGGGGAGAATATCTTTGACAAGGGGCACCCTCAACATAGACTAGTAAACCTAGGAAAAGAAATACTAGGTGGGTGTGTAATATCTCCAACAAATCCAACATGTTAAGGGAAAGGAAAATTGAGTGGTTGATACACTCGGCCAGAGAATGTGTTGGCCCTTGGTTATGGAAGGTTGTGAAGATTAAGGAAAGAAGTGTGAAGTATGAACTGCACGGAAGACAAGTTGACTGAAATTGGGTCGAAGTGGCCAAAAAGAGTAGAAAAGGTGTTGGCCCTTGGTTATGGAAGGTTGCAAAGATTAAGGAAAGAAGCGCGAAGTGTGAACTATGCAGAAGACAAGTTGACTGATATTGGGTCGAAGTGGCCAAAAAGAGAAGAAAAGACGGAGCGAAGTAAGAGAAAACAATTTGTTGGATGAGGAGATCGAGGAAGACAGATCAGCAAGAAAGATGGATCGTGGACAACTCAGCAACTAGAAAAAGCCACCAATGGATGATTTGGAGCACCTTGCAGGAAAGAAGGAAAGACCAGCTGGCGAAGCCCTGAAAATGTGGGTCAAGTTGACCTAGGGTTTTAGACACCTAAGGTTTTGGTATTTAGGGTTTAAACACCTAGGTTTCGTCCTAAGGATGTCTAAGAGTCATTTTAATGTATAAATAAAGGTCAAGAGGACCTGGGATGGGTTCGATGATGTTATGATGAGTGATTGTTTTTATTGTTGAGAGAGAAGTCTGTGTTGTAAGATCTTCAGTTGGGCATGAAGATCAACCTTGCAGCTGGGTGCGCAGGGAGGAAAGAGAAGAAGAGAAAGAAAGAGAGATATGCAAGATAAGAGTGCAGATAGAACTGTATGTTTTCATCTAATATATTATAAAGCGCAATTCTATGGACGTAGCCCTAGGGAGAGGGTGAACCACGTGTATCTTGTAATTGTGTGTGATTGATGTTGTGTTCTTCTTCTCTCTGATATATTGTTAATGTAATATTGTGTTAGATCTTAGATATAGTTCGCACAATAGGCTTAAAGAAGATAAAGAATAACTAGATCTATGTGTGTGAGTTGCTCTGGATCCACTTTGCATTTCCTATGGTTGTAGACACCTGTGTCCTGCAACTCCCCTGTCACTACTTTGGGTGAGACTCCATCTGCTTCGTAGGTGTTGCCAAAAGGGCCAGTAGTTAGGGCTTGTTGGTGTGTTGTTACAATTGAACCATGGGTCTGACCCTGTGCCAAAAAATGGTTCCGTTGTCAGAACCAGGATCTTCTTGAGGGAATGTCAAGGTGGTTTCCATCGAAAACGGAGATTCAGAAAAGGATAGAAGAACAAGAGAGAGACTTCATCGAAGCACAAAATAAGAACCCTAATCTTAGTACTGAAGACTGGTTGGGGAAATATATCTTTACTGATACACACAAGATTTTCTTTGGAGGAATTCATCGGGAGCTATACAAGTGGCTAGCCAGATTAGCAGATACCCAATTCGAAATTAGACTTAGACCACCTATGGTTTGGACGTCGGCGTTGATCAAGAAGGTCAAGAGAGTTGATAACGTCATGTCAAGAGAAGTAGATCACTGGTTTGATAGTACCATTGGAGGGTACATCACTGAGTTTGCTATTGATCGAGTAGAATCATATAGCCAAGTAGAGAGATATATCTTTAAGAGGCCTAGAGGAAAAATTTTACATTTTCTGAAGTTGCAGATCAAGATGTTATTGCATGAGAAGAACATCTTGAAGATACAATAATCGGTCAGATCTAAAAATCTAATGTTCAAGAACTCATAGGCTGGACACACGCGCAATGGGAGAGCATTCAGAGAAGTTCCTCTTGCAAACCTATTTAAGCAGAATTATGAAGACGAAGGATTATACAGTGGAGAAGAGGCAGGTATGATAGACGAAGAGCACTCAGAGTCCGCTAGGGAAGAGGAAGGGAAGACTGAAGAACCTCACCGAGAAGAACCAGAAGCTTCAGGAACTGGGCTGACTATTGAAGTAAGAACTATTACTCCTCCTATTGTTTTAACAACATTAAGTAACCAGAGTAACCTAAGTTATCAGAGCACTCAAAGCACTGGTACAAGTGGTTCAGTGCATACTCAGTCAAGAAACCTAGGAAGATCTATGGAAGATGAGATGAGGTTACCCACCTTTAGAGGAGATGAATCTGAAGATCCTAATCAGCACTGGTTTTTATTCGAAGTTGTATGGAGTATTAAGAATGTTACTGACGAAGCAGTTAAGAGAGCTCAGTTTAGTACTACCCTAAGAGACCGTTCACTGAGATGGTACATGAAGTTCATCCAAGGATTTTCACAGCCAAAACCATTGAATGAGATCAATACTGCGTTGATTGTCGAATTCAAGAAACCCAAGTCGGAGTCCCAATGCATTACAAAGATTAAAGAAATCAAGCAGAGAGCAGTTGAACCTGTTTGGGAATTTGATCAGAGTTTTAAGACCCTGACAGGTCATTTGAGTTTTCAGATTTCATAAAAATAGAATAAAGAATGGTTCATCGATGACCTCTTACCACACATCACAGTCCCTCTAATGCAACAGAATATCACTTCGCAAGATGAGGTGTTGGAGATTTCCATGAAACTAGAATCAGCCCCTATGGGAGAGTCCAGCTCAGGTATGAGTCAAATTTTGAGTCAGCTAACTAGCTTATCACTGCAGGTCGAAGATATGAAAAAGGATAAGGAAAAATATAAAAGAGAATATAGTTGGTGTATCATATGCAAATCAGAAGGCCATGACAAGGAGAAATGTCCTCTATTCCATGAGTACTTGGCTTCAAGAGATCTGATCCCTTTGAAGAAGGTTACTCCACCTTGGTGCGAGGTATGTAGAAATCGACATCGCCCTGGTGAATACTATTACATGCAAAAATATGTCCAGACACCTACCAACCTTTACTGCACATTTTGTAAATCTATGGGGCATGGTGAGAAATATTGTAGAGCTTATGACCTCTTGCATGAAAGATCAAGAGACACATATAGAATTCAAGGCGAAGTACAGCAAGAAGGAAATACTACGAAGTTTAACTCCCCAGGAAGAGGAAACTTCAACCCTCATGGTGGATTCAGAGTAAGAGGATGAGGATGAGGCATGGGTCGAGGTCAAGGTCAAATCACTTGTTATAATTGTGAACAGCCAGGACATTTGGCAAGGGACTGTTAGAACCATTGTACCACTTGCAGCTATTGCAACTCATTTGAACATGTTATTGAAGATTGTCCTGTGTTGTTAGCCAAACTTCAGGAGAGATGAGGAGGAAACATGCAAGTACAATTGATCTCAGTAGAACCTCATGGAGAGGATCCTAGACTCATTGTTATCACTAGAGGAGGCGTTGTTACCAGAGAAGACTAAGTGACCCTAGGGAAGACTACAAAAGAATCAAGAGTTAGAAGAGTTGCAGAGAAGACACAAGAGTTTGATCCGAGGAAAGAGAAGGGGACATTTGAAGAGGCAAGAAGAGAATTCAGAGGAGATCAGGCTTCCTCATCAAAGGCACAACCAGAAGTGAGAGAATGTGGAATGCCCCTTGCCTTTGATCAGTCTGCTTCGCCCGGAGAAGGAAAAGAGGTAAGCAAGCTTATGGAATTCTCATGTACTTGCATTAATTTGATTAAGGATGAAAAATCCATACAATAACTACAAAATTTGATCAGACAGTATGAGATAGGAAGGGTAGATCCTTTGTTGAATAAAGCAGTACATCAATTATCCATAAAGAGAAGGACAAATAAGGAACTACACCTTAATGCGCAGATTGAAGATTATGATATAGATTATGTGGTCCTCAACTTAGGGTCGGAAGTCAATGTCATGACAAAGAAGACCTGGGCACTAATGGGAAAACAGAAGCTAATTTATTCCCCTATTAGGCTTAGGATGGCTAATTAGCAGGCAGTAAACCCCTTTGGGAGACTGGAGCATGTTCCTGTGAACATCGAAGGGGTAAGAACATTTGTGAACTTCGAGGTGATTGAGATAGTTGATGATAGTTGTCCTTATCCTGTGTTGTTAGGGATTGATTGGGCTTTCAATAATTCTATTGTGGTTGACTTAAAGAAAATAAGAATGACGTTTGAAGGTGATGTCTTTAGGGTCATTGCACCTCTTGATCCTGATGAAGGTCAAAGATACACGGAACCCATCAGAGAAGAAGATCGTGCTTATGAGTTAGAGAATATATATAAATAGACAGCAAGAGAGCATGACTACATTAATCCTATAGAAGATGGGAATTTAAGTTGGTGAAGTGACAATGCATGCTCATCAGATTTAGAAGAAGCACTAGAAAACTGGCAGAACAAGATGTATGAATTTTTAGCACGTAGATGTGCCAGATTGACCAAGGAAGTTCACCGGATTTTTACAGAAGTAAGTAACTTTCCCACATTTGATGGTTTAAATCATTTAGAAACCTTCTTATTGGAATTTGAAGAAGTTGTACCAGTACAACAAAGATTGTTGGCACTGGATGAAGCCTTGAAAGCAACACCAGTAAGATGGTGGGAACACATAAGAAGAGCATCGTAGAGTGGGTGCAATGTCAAAATTTGATGACAGCACGTTTTTCAGAACAAGTCTGTTAAGCCCTAATATTGGCTCATTACCCCTTAATTGGGACATATTAGATTAGTAATGCTATTTTATTTATGTC
>JZKD02S0569170.1:0-16254 GCA_000966675.3 Picea glauca | reverse complement strand
CAAATATTATCAAACAAATGGTACAGGTGGCAAAGTAAGTTAAAGAAAATAAAAAGATTTCTTAAAATTAATTATAATTTTATTAATTTTATTTGAGAAGTCATGTACTGAAAGATAATTAATTTTATTTGAGAAATCATGTACTGAAAGAAGTTACAGTAAATTGACATTTAGAAGGGATAAAAGGCGGCTTTCGAGAGTTAGAAGGGGCTGGAAAATCTTGGAATTGCAGGGAGGATAAACACTCAGTGCCCACAGGGCCATTTTATTTACAGCGAGCCAAGAAACTAGTCAGTGCATTCACCACCAGCTTTGCATATTTGGTCCCTTCTCTATTTGTTTATGTAACCTTCTTATTGTTAATCAAAGAAACTCTTCTAATTTTTCCTTGAATGTAATATTTTCACGATTTTGTGCAACTAATAAAAATATTTTGTAGACACATTATCGTTGTCGTTGTATTCTTTACAGTTTTACTTGATAATGTTGAATAATAATTAAGATTGCTAGCTACTTTTTTGTTATTATTTTAATTAATTTCAGGATTTTGAGTAGAATATTTTTTTTAACTATTTAGATAGGTTTGGTATTTATTATTGTTTGTTTTTATTGAACATCTTATACAGAAGTCAATTTTATGCAGGATTCGTTTATATTGTTAAGCTATGGAATTTGGGCGAAATGGTCATTTGGTTTTGATGCATATGGTTGGTGGTTGGATTTTCTTAATTATTTCTATACACTTTCTTCTTAACAGTATTAAAGATTGCATGTCTTCTTGATTTACTTCTGATTTTATGTTTAAGAATACTATTTTATTTTGATTTTATGTTTAAGAGTACTATTTTATTCTAGCTGACATTTGAGACCCTTCCTCTGTATCTTCCATCAAATTATTTTATGACTCTTCATGTTGGAGAAAGGTGTCCAGTGAAGAGGCTTTGGTCTCATATTTTATTTGGAGTTGTTAGCTTTCCCTGTATGTAATTAATTTTCCAGACATTTATTGTTATATTTATCTTTTCAAATTTAGATTTAAGAATGTGTATTAAAGAGTTTTTCTGAGGTAACTTTAAATAACAAATTGAGGGTTACTTCCTCCAGCTCAAAATCCATCCTGAGGCCTAAAGCTGGGAAGCTTTATCTAAGCCTCATAAGATGCTTTGCCATTGTTCCAGAAACATGATATTTTTTATTGTCATTGTAGAGGAAGTTAAAAAGTTTATTTTCCCTGATTAATGTCAAAGTTTAGATTATGAATCCTTGAACAACAACAGAACAACAAGTGCTTGATTATTTCAAGAATATTTTTTCTATAAATTTTTTCACTTGGCGACTCTAAGCTATTAAGACTCCACTCGGAGAATTATCTTATTGAAAATAATATCTTTAAGATGATTAGTTTCATTATGGAGGGTTTCTGTCAAGAAATTCTAGTTTTGTTACTCAATACTTTATTGTTATTCCCTTTGAAAAAGGTTTTTCTTTATTTTATTGATTGGGAAGATTATAAGTTCAAATATTTATTTCCTTTCTTCTCAAATCAAGTTTTAGATTAGGTTTACATTCCTTATTTGAATGAATTGTTGTCTCCTGAAAACAATAGTCAACCCAAATCAAGTTTTAGATTAGGTTTACATTCCTTATTTGAATGAATTGTTGTCTCCTGAAAACAATAGTCAACCTCCTACTGTATTGTCTTTCCTCATTCATATGAACAAAATATGAAATTCTTACTCTTCCCATGAATGAACAATAATTATGTAATATATTTGAGTTTAAAGTCAAGGTATCCATTCCTTTAGTTAGTAATAAACCTTTGCAATTGTAAGTTAATTTACGACCTTTATTTTTGAAAAGAAATAGAAGTTTCATTCACCGTTAAATCTTCATGATATGCTTGTAAATTATTTGAAAAATATTCCTAGATTAAATGTATATAGTAATGTTTTGGATGAAGAACATTTGTCATCATTTCAAGATTATACTCATAGTTTGGAAATAGAACATGATGATTGTAACACACCCAGCCCCTTAAGTACCCTTTTTAGGAACGGGGCATCAAAATTTCGCCTTCTTTAATTATCTCAAATTCTTTTTCTGGGATCTTCATCCTTTTCTGCTCATCAAGAGCTATCTAACAATTGATACCCTACTCAAATCTACACTCTAGACTGGGAGCTACGCCCTTCCAAAGCTTTGCAGGAGTTATTGGTCAAGGGCCACATGGCGCCCATGTGGGTCCATCTCATTCATATCATCCCAAGTTCCCCGAAGTCCTGGATCTCCCTAGCGCTCCCACATCTATGGTGGAAATCCATCCACCATTAAATCCAATGGCGAAACTTCGTCCTCATTTAACACATAGGATTAAGGGAAATTCGACGTTCGGCGCTGAACTCCCCTTTTTCTTTCTACGTGCATATTTTCTGTAGTACCGAAGCCCTGGAATTCTTCCACGTAGCTCTAGCCTTCGGCCCCTTTGTCTTATTCCATCACCCCACTCCAAACCTATGGAGTCTCGAATTCCCGAACTCCTGAAGGGTCCACACTTACATGCGACAACGCTTTAAACGTAGGGGCAAGGATAGGTGGGTCCTAAGTACTCCACCCACCATTAGGCCAAGTGAGGATTTGTCAGGGGGGATGACACGTGGAAAGTCAGAGATGACACATGGCCCCATCAATGGGTGACATGTGTCACGTTCTAATGGGCACATAGGGTCTGTGAAAAGCATGATCAGGGTGACACTTGGTACGTCAACTGTGGGTCCACATCACCCTGGGTGACGTCAACGTACCATGTCACTCTGGACTGACAACCTTCCAATGCCCCTTATATCCCACAGTCGAGATGTGTCCACGTAGATCCATAGATCTACGGTCTCTATTACTTCGCAACTTCGACATTCGTGGGATTCATTATGTAACCTCTTCTTTACTCCTGAAGTTGTCAGCATTGGGCTGAACACAGTCTAGATCAAATGTCCAGAAAAGGTCTCGAAGCATCCTCGGATATACAGCTCTCGTCACTTTGCAACTTCAGCATTCAGGGGTTCTACCTGCTCCACACTCCTTTTCTCCTAGTGTAGGACTTCGTCGAAGTACTATACACAAGTCCTTCCACCGGTTAATAGAACGGTTGAGAGGGGTTCTCAATGGACTCCCCATATCAACGACTCACAACTCTAGCTCCAAAGTCCCTAGGTTTCAGTGTTAGGCTACTCCTAGAGGGACACCTGTCAACCTGAAACACCCTAGAAAGATGTGTGGCATATGCCTCAGATCACCGATGTCTCTTTACCATTCCACAAGGCTGCCACACATAGAAACACCATTTATTGACACATGGACCCCCATGTGCTCTCAACGTGATACACACGTCTCCATTATCAAACGACTAAGAAGGGTTCCGAAGGATTCTTAGATCTACGACCCATAGTGCTTCTCCGGGATCCGGGCTTCAGAGCTTTCCATGCCTTGAACCACACTTCCTTCCGAAGTTTCGAACTCCAAACATCCGAAGGACTTTTACCAACCGTCCATGTGTCCTCTACAATGGGCGGTCGAGATATACTCCGACCTTCGGGCCTTCAATATTTATTGACCCAAAGCGCAACACACCTTAAATATTTTGAAGTGTTGAACTTCGAACCACGCACGATATTTCTCCACGTGCACCTAGTTCCAATGACCAGGATGTGCTCCGGCTTGCGGAGCTTCAAGAAACTTGCACACTCTTGTGATTTCACTTTGATTTCACCGGATAATCGTACTTCTGGATAACTATTGATCTGCGGACACACGTCCCTCTACTACCAATGACCCAGATTAACTTCGAATCTGACATTCGAGGGTTCTAGTGTTATAACACTTATGTTCTCCTGAAGTGATCGACGCCAGACTGACCACGACGTATATCCAACGGTCAGGGGGGGATCTTGAACAACCTCATATCTATCGCTCATGTTACTTCGTAACTGATAAATGGATCGGGGTTTAACACGGGGACGAATCCCACGATAATGGATAAATGACCGCTAACTCTTGTTCAACCATCAAGTTACCGATCCAACAGGTGTCCTTCGACGCATTTAGGACGTTGCAATGTTCATCCACCCCAGAGCTCCGGACTCTCGGAGTCTCGAATAACTTAGATCCTTTTTGGGTATAATCCAATGGCCCAAATCTATCTTGGCAACCAGATCAACGGTTGTTGTGGCTCTTTATGTACTTCACGGTTCTGCTTCCCTTCAACAAGGGATTTAACCCATGGTCAATGAAATCACAGTTTATTTTCTTTAACTTGATCCACAACAGGGGCTCAAGTATTTACGTGTACAAATCATGTTCAAAACATATAGTTCCTTACTTTCTTAAATACACAATCAAGCAAAATAAAGGAACACAATCTAATCATCAAACATGCATGCACATCCCTAAAATGTTCACAGAATATCCAACCTTAATTTATAGTTACAGTTCAATTTCATAGGGTATGAGAATACTTATCTATTACAAGTGACAGCCATCCAACTAATTGTGGGTGTTCACCTTTCCACCCAACCATAGGCTCAAAGGAATTCATTCTTAGCGCTCTGGCCACCCCCGTGACAAGCCATGATATCACTAGGGAACTTTTGCAATTTCTCAAAGATACTTTCTCAGTCTCAACCTCTACGAGGTTTATCAAATGCTCCCTCAACATAAATCTAGTGGCCTTCTACTCCAGTCATGTTTTCTGCAAACTCTCAGAGATTCTTTCTCTTGTTCTCTCCAGTAACCAAATCTGCTTAATATTTTTGTTCTTCTTCCGAGATGGAGGGCCTCACCCACTCTCTTCTTTCTAAATGGTCTATATCCCCTCTTCTCTTGCACGCCCTCTCTTTTTTCGCCAGGAAGGTTCTCGACCTATCCTATTCCTTCTGTCAGAAGGAACTTGGGTTAATTTGGGCTTACAGAAACTACGTTCTATGGTACTTCGAGCAAACAATTTTCTATCTCCCTGGACATACCCTCCATGCTTCCATTTATTGGGGAAGTTGGTTGTTCAACCACCAATCATTTTCTCATTAATTGATTTCTCCTTGGGATCAAAATGAGGCTTATTATTTTAACAAAGAGGATTTGCGGTCATTTTGACATAATGAACCCTCTCTACAGTTTCCTCACTCTTTCCTCTAGTGATATCATGGCCAATACTTCAAGGATTTACCCCCATAGTCAGTTATTGGAAATCTAAGCAATAATACATTTACATTGCTCACATGCCATATCATGGTGATCATAATTAATGATTAATTACAAGCTAGGGGAAACAGGGGTGTTACAATCCCCTCCCCCTTAAAAGGAACATCATCCTCAATGTTCTTTCTTAGTAACACCTATCATGCCTTTGTCATTCAGTTGCTTCAAAAATATTGATCCTCTTTCTTGGTCAGGTCCTTTCTAGACTCTTGGCCTTTGTCACCTACCTTCAATAATCTTGGACAACAAGCATATTAATCACAATTTCATGCGAAAACATTTTATTTTTGTTCAAAATTCAAGAGGAAAATTTTTATAATGTAGCACAATACTTATCTGTGTAGTTTGTGGATTTTCATCCACATGGTTGTCTTGTTATCTTGGCTCAATTTGTTTTTCCTAGGCATACCCATTGTGTGCATGATCCCAATCAATAGTGTATGAGAATTATCAAAGTCCTTTCTTCCTTGTGGTCACTCACCCTCTAGGCCCAAGCTCAGGCATCGCATTCTCTACTATACATTCCCTCAAGTGATCCATCTTGCCTTCCCAAGGATTTCTCGCATAAGAATAGTTCTAGAGACTTCTTTGAGCCTTACAGTCAAGGCATCCCTCAAACTTGCTTTGTCGAGGCATCCCTCCAGCTTGTATTACCACAACACGACATATTCTAGGGCGATCATGGCTTACCACAGGGTTCTCATGTCTCAACAATAGCCTTTTCATGATTTCCAACTTGACAGCCTTCATCTGTCCTCCCTAGATAGATCTTTTTTGTCTCACCTGTATCACAAGTATAAAAAAATTATGAGATATTATCATCAATTTCAAATTCGGAATTTTCTTGCAAATTTGTCACCCACAAATTTCCAAATTCCACATTTATTTTCAGATCTATTCCACACATGAACCAGATTCAGAAGTATGGGACTTTCCTTCCCATAGCAGTTCAACTCAACAATAAATTTGTCTTCCTTATGGGCTTANCAAATATTATCAAACAAATGGTACAGGTGGCAAAGTAAGTTAAAGAAAATAAAAAGATTTCTTAAAATTAATTATAATTTTATTAATTTTATTTGAGAAGTCATGTACTGAAAGATAATTAATTTTATTTGAGAAATCATGTACTGAAAGAAGTTACAGTAAATTGACATTTAGAAGGGATAAAAGGCGGCTTTCGAGAGTTAGAAGGGGCTGGAAAATCTTGGAATTGCAGGGAGGATAAACACTCAGTGCCCACAGGGCCATTTTATTTACAGCGAGCCAAGAAACTAGTCAGTGCATTCACCACCAGCTTTGCATATTTGGTCCCTTCTCTATTTGTTTATGTAACCTTCTTATTGTTAATCAAAGAAACTCTTCTAATTTTTCCTTGAATGTAATATTTTCACGATTTTGTGCAACTAATAAAAATATTTTGTAGACACATTATCGTTGTCGTTGTATTCTTTACAGTTTTACTTGATAATGTTGAATAATAATTAAGATTGCTAGCTACTTTCTTGTTATTATTTTAATTAATTTCAGGATTTTGAGTAGAATATTTTTTTTAACTATTTAGATAGGTTTGGTATTTATTAC
The DNA here is from genome assembly GCA_000966675.3 of Picea glauca. Classification (NCBI taxonomy): domain Eukaryota; kingdom Viridiplantae; phylum Streptophyta; class Pinopsida; order Pinales; family Pinaceae; genus Picea; species Picea glauca. Next base: position 9,423 of record JZKD02S0569170.1, on the reverse strand, counting down.
TGTTTGTTTTTATTGAACATCTTACACAGAAGTCAATTTTGTGCAGGATTCGTTTATATTATTAAGCTATGGAATAGTTTTTATGCATACTGTTGGTGGTTGGATTTTCTTAATTATTTCCATACACTTTCTTCTTAACAGTATTCAGGATTGCATGTCTTCTTGATTTACTTCTAATTTTATGTTTAAGTGTACTATTTTATTCTAGCTGGCCTTTGAGACCTTTCCTCTGTATCTTCCATCAAATTATTTTATGACTCTGCATGTTGGAGAAAGGTGTTCAGTGGAGAGGCTTTGGTCTCATATTTTATTTGGAGTTGTTTGCTTTCCTTGTATGTAATTAATTTCCCAAATATTTATTGTTATATTTATCTTTTCAAATCTAGATTTAAGAATGTGTATTAAAGGGTTTTTCTGAGATAATTCTAAATAACAAATTGAGGGTTACTCCCTCCAGCTCAAAATCCATCTTGAGGCCTAAAGCTAGGAGGTTTTATCTAAACTTCATAAGATGCCTTGCCATTATTCCCTAATCACAAGCAATCTTAAGAAACATGATATTTTTTATTGTCATTGTGGAGGAAGTTAAAAAGTTTATTTTCCCTGATTAATGTCAAAGTTTAGATTATGAATCCTTGAACAACAACAAGTGCTTGATTATTTCAAGAATATTTTTTCTATAAATTTTTTCACTTGGCGACTCTAAGCTACTAAGACTCCACTCGGAGAATTATCTTATTGAAAATAATATCTTTAAGATGATTAGTTTCATTATGGAGGGTTTCTGTCAAGAAATTCTAGTTTTGTTACTCAATACTTTATTGTTATTCCCTTTGAAAAAGGTTTTTCTTTATTTTATTGATTGGGAAGATTATAAGTTCAAATATTTATTTCCTTTCTTCTCAAATCAAGTTTTAGATTAGGTTTACATTCCTTATTTGAATGAATTGTTGTCTCCTGAAAACAATAGTCAACCCAAATCAAGTTTTAGATTAGGTTTACATTCCTTATTTGAATGAATTGTTGTCTCCTGAAAACAATAGTCAACCTCCTACTGTATTGTCTTTCCTCATTCATATGAACAAAATATGAAATTCTTACTCTTCCCATGAATGAACAATAATTATGTAATATATTTGAGTTTAAAGTCAAGGTATCCATTCCTTTAGTTAGTAATAAACCTTTGCAATTGTAAGTTAATTTACGACCTTTATTTTTGAAAAGAAATAGAAGTTTCATTCACCGTTAAATCTTCATGATATGCTTGTAAATTATTTGAAAAATATTCCTAGATTAAATGTATATAGTAATGTTTTGGATGAAGAACATTTGTCATCATTTCAAGATTATACTCATAGTTTGGAAATAGAACATGATGATTGTAACACACCCAGCCCCTTAAGTACCCTTTTTAGGAACGGGGCATCAAAATTTCGCCTTCTTTAATTATCTCAAATTCTTTTTCTGGGATCTTCATCCTTTTCTGCTCATCAAGAGCTATCTAACAATTGATACCCTACTCAAATCTACACTCTAGACTGGGAGCTACGCCCTTCCAAAGCTTTGCAGGAGTTATTGGTCAAGGGCCACATGGCGCCCATGTGGGTCCATCTCATTCATATCATCCCAAGTTCCCCGAAGTCCTGGATCTCCCTAGCGCTCCCACATCTATGGTGGAAATCCATCCACCATTAAATCCAATGGCGAAACTTCGTCCTCATTTAACACATAGGATTAAGGGAAATTCGACGTTCGGCGCTGAACTCCCCTTTTTCTTTCTACGTGCATATTTTCTGTAGTACCGAAGCCCTGGAATTCTTCCACGTAGCTCTAGCCTTCGGCCCCTTTGTCTTATTCCATCACCCCACTCCAAACCTATGGAGTCTCGAATTCCCGAACTCCTGAAGGGTCCACACTTACATGCGACAACGCTTTAAACGTAGGGGCAAGGATAGGTGGGTCCTAAGTACTCCACCCACCATTAGGCCAAGTGAGGATTTGTCAGGGGGGATGACACGTGGAAAGTCAGAGATGACACATGGCCCCATCAATGGGTGACATGTGTCACGTTCTAATGGGCACATAGGGTCTGTGAAAAGCATGATCAGGGTGACACTTGGTACGTCAACTGTGGGTCCACATCACCCTGGGTGACGTCAACGTACCATGTCACTCTGGACTGACAACCTTCCAATGCCCCTTATATCCCACAGTCGAGATGTGTCCACGTAGATCCATAGATCTACGGTCTCTATTACTTCGCAACTTCGACATTCGTGGGATTCATTATGTAACCTCTTCTTTACTCCTGAAGTTGTCAGCATTGGGCTGAACACAGTCTAGATCAAATGTCCAGAAAAGGTCTCGAAGCATCCTCGGATATACAGCTCTCGTCACTTTGCAACTTCAGCATTCAGGGGTTCTACCTGCTCCACACTCCTTTTCTCCTAGTGTAGGACTTCGTCGAAGTACTATACACAAGTCCTTCCACCGGTTAATAGAACGGTTGAGAGGGGTTCTCAATGGACTCCCCATATCAACGACTCACAACTCTAGCTCCAAAGTCCCTAGGTTTCAGTGTTAGGCTACTCCTAGAGGGACACCTGTCAACCTGAAACACCCTAGAAAGATGTGTGGCATATGCCTCAGATCACCGATGTCTCTTTACCATTCCACAAGGCTGCCACACATAGAAACACCATTTATTGACACATGGACCCCCATGTGCTCTCAACGTGATACACACGTCTCCATTATCAAACGACTAAGAAGGGTTCCGAAGGATTCTTAGATCTACGACCCATAGTGCTTCTCCGGGATCCGGGCTTCAGAGCTTTCCATGCCTTGAACCACACTTCCTTCCGAAGTTTCGAACTCCAAACATCCGAAGGACTTTTACCAACCGTCCATGTGTCCTCTACAATGGGCGGTCGAGATATACTCCGACCTTCGGGCCTTCAATATTTATTGACCCAAAGCGCAACACACCTTAAATATTTTGAAGTGTTGAACTTCGAACCACGCACGATATTTCTCCACGTGCACCTAGTTCCAATGACCAGGATGTGCTCCGGCTTGCGGAGCTTCAAGAAACTTGCACACTCTTGTGATTTCACTTTGATTTCACCGGATAATCGTACTTCTGGATAACTATTGATCTGCGGACACACGTCCCTCTACTACCAATGACCCAGATTAACTTCGAATCTGACATTCGAGGGTTCTAGTGTTATAACACTTATGTTCTCCTGAAGTGATCGACGCCAGACTGACCACGACGTATATCCAACGGTCAGGGGGGGATCTTGAACAACCTCATATCTATCGCTCATGTTACTTCGTAACTGATAAATGGATCGGGGTTTAACACGGGGACGAATCCCACGATAATGGATAAATGACCGCTAACTCTTGTTCAACCATCAAGTTACCGATCCAACAGGTGTCCTTCGACGCATTTAGGACGTTGCAATGTTCATCCACCCCAGAGCTCCGGACTCTCGGAGTCTCGAATAACTTAGATCCTTTTTGGGTATAATCCAATGGCCCAAATCTATCTTGGCAACCAGATCAACGGTTGTTGTGGCTCTTTATGTACTTCACGGTTCTGCTTCCCTTCAACAAGGGATTTAACCCATGGTCAATGAAATCACAGTTTATTTTCTTTAACTTGATCCACAACAGGGGCTCAAGTATTTACGTGTACAAATCATGTTCAAAACATATAGTTCCTTACTTTCTTAAATACACAATCAAGCAAAATAAAGGAACACAATCTAATCATCAAACATGCATGCACATCCCTAAAATGTTCACAGAATATCCAACCTTAATTTATAGTTACAGTTCAATTTCATAGGGTATGAGAATACTTATCTATTACAAGTGACAGCCATCCAACTAATTGTGGGTGTTCACCTTTCCACCCAACCATAGGCTCAAAGGAATTCATTCTTAGCGCTCTGGCCACCCCCGTGACAAGCCATGATATCACTAGGGAACTTTTGCAATTTCTCAAAGATACTTTCTCAGTCTCAACCTCTACGAGGTTTATCAAATGCTCCCTCAACATAAATCTAGTGGCCTTCTACTCCAGTCATGTTTTCTGCAAACTCTCAGAGATTCTTTCTCTTGTTCTCTCCAGTAACCAAATCTGCTTAATATTTTTGTTCTTCTTCCGAGATGGAGGGCCTCACCCACTCTCTTCTTTCTAAATGGTCTATATCCCCTCTTCTCTTGCACGCCCTCTCTTTTTTCGCCAGGAAGGTTCTCGACCTATCCTATTCCTTCTGTCAGAAGGAACTTGGGTTAATTTGGGCTTACAGAAACTACGTTCTATGGTACTTCGAGCAAACAATTTTCTATCTCCCTGGACATACCCTCCATGCTTCCATTTATTGGGGAAGTTGGTTGTTCAACCACCAATCATTTTCTCATTAATTGATTTCTCCTTGGGATCAAAATGAGGCTTATTATTTTAACAAAGAGGATTTGCGGTCATTTTGACATAATGAACCCTCTCTACAGTTTCCTCACTCTTTCCTCTAGTGATATCATGGCCAATACTTCAAGGATTTACCCCCATAGTCAGTTATTGGAAATCTAAGCAATAATACATTTACATTGCTCACATGCCATATCATGGTGATCATAATTAATGATTAATTACAAGCTAGGGGAAACAGGGGTGTTACAATCCCCTCCCCCTTAAAAGGAACATCATCCTCAATGTTCTTTCTTAGTAACACCTATCATGCCTTTGTCATTCAGTTGCTTCAAAAATATTGATCCTCTTTCTTGGTCAGGTCCTTTCTAGACTCTTGGCCTTTGTCACCTACCTTCAATAATCTTGGACAACAAGCATATTAATCACAATTTCATGCGAAAACATTTTATTTTTGTTCAAAATTCAAGAGGAAAATTTTTATAATGTAGCACAATACTTATCTGTGTAGTTTGTGGATTTTCATCCACATGGTTGTCTTGTTATCTTGGCTCAATTTGTTTTTCCTAGGCATACCCATTGTGTGCATGATCCCAATCAATAGTGTATGAGAATTATCAAAGTCCTTTCTTCCTTGTGGTCACTCACCCTCTAGGCCCAAGCTCAGGCATCGCATTCTCTACTATACATTCCCTCAAGTGATCCATCTTGCCTTCCCAAGGATTTCTCGCATAAGAATAGTTCTAGAGACTTCTTTGAGCCTTACAGTCAAGGCATCCCTCAAACTTGCTTTGTCGAGGCATCCCTCCAGCTTGTATTACCACAACACGACATATTCTAGGGCGATCATGGCTTACCACAGGGTTCTCATGTCTCAACAATAGCCTTTTCATGATTTCCAACTTGACAGCCTTCATCTGTCCTCCCTAGATAGATCTTTTTTGTCTCACCTGTATCACAAGTATAAAAAAATTATGAGATATTATCATCAATTTCAAATTCGGAATTTTCTTGCAAATTTGTCACCCACAAATTTCCAAATTCCACATTTATTTTCAGATCTATTCCACACATGAACCAGATTCAGAAGTATGGGACTTTCCTTCCCATAGCAGTTCAACTCAACAATAAATTTGTCTTCCTTATGGGCTTACAACACTGTCATATCCAATACCCTTTTCTTCTTTCAATTTCAACATTCCTCAGCCAAACAAATTGTTAGTTTTCATGCACATTATATTTTCAAAAATATGCATAATAAAAGTTCAAGTCATTTTCATCTATTCAAGGGTTGATCCAGGTGGATATTGGTGGCCACCCACCTATTACAACTAGCTCCTTTTTTTCAGTTTTTAGTTCAACACGTTCTTATGTACTTCTTTGTAATTGAGGGTTCTACCCTTCTGGGGTTGTTTGAAGCCCTAAACATCTTCCAGGTGGATAATGGTGGCCTCCCACCTAATCCAACTGACTTATTTTGTATGTATTCATGTCAACACTGTTATAGGATAAATCGGTAAATGTGGACATAAACTAATCCCCCTAGATCCACCTGGATCTAGAACAAAATAGGGTAGGACATGACGCTTTGCCTAAGTTACGATCATTGATCGAAGTGTCAAAGAAGGAATTGATGACTTACCTTTGAGATCGCTTCCTTATATCTTTGTTGTTCCCACTTCACTCTGGTGCTCTTGTGAAACCAGATCTACAATGACACAAACCAACCAAAGTGAAAGAAACTATGATAGATTCAATGAAAACTTAAACATGGGATCAAGGAGTCATGTAATAAAATGAGAATAATTTTATGGGAAAGAAACATGCCATTGTATTATATTGAATAAAAGTGGAAKATACAACCGAAATTCCTTCATGTTGCAAATTCCCTTTTAGCRGTCCTTYGTTCCAACACACACATATACTTGTTCYGAGATTTGCATGAAGATGATYTTTAAAAGATTGATGGGMAAATGTAGACCTCAAGTATCAACCGAAATAATATTCTTCACACAATCTCCAGCCTATTCTTTCAACAATCCTTTGCTCAACTTTGCTTAACTGTGCTTAACCTTTTCCATGAGAAGCCCATTATTTCATAGGAGAAGCTTAAGTGGTTAAAGGGATGAGGATGATCCCACCAGATCAAAGAATTCAATAGGATCATAACCATACAGACGCCACCTCACATTCCAGAAGATTCCCCTTCTAGAAACTTCTTGAACTTCTTTCCCATTTTGGCTTTCAAACGCCGCTACACCCTACCTACATAGCAACCTGCAGAAATCCTGCAGGCCAGCAATAGAGAAGCCTATGAAAATCATGGATTTCCACACTATACACTATGGGTAGCCTGCGACATCCTTCTAAAAAGTAGTCTTGCAGGGGAGGAAAACAATCACTTTTCTCGGGCAAAAGATGATTTTGAGGGCCTGATTACATGCTTGTAAAGTCATCATCAGAGTGACCAAAATAATGTGTAACATAATTCTCCCCAAAGTATGAGGTTGGAACTTGTGATGGACGAAATAATTTGTAAAATACAAGTGTGTCGGTAACAAAGAACACACCAATCGGGAACCTGCAAACAAACAAGCATCTGCACAATACGAAACCATATCTGAAGTAGGCATTCCCATGTTCAGACTACAAATGATTGAACTCATAAGTGTAAGTCATGGCCATTAATAATACATTGTGGATCCATTTCATGAAAATGTTACATCACCATCAGGAATACACTGTGGATCTATGTATGAAAAAAATTTGGATGCAACCATAGCCACAAGACATACAAATTGGATCTATGTGTCAATACAAATCATCAATATTCCATCGCAACCTGGACCACAAATGATGAGATCTAAGGTCTTCAAACCCATCATTCGTAAGTACGAATCTAGCTATGTGATTACAGGTGTCGGAGTTGAACATGGTCAGAAACCATTTGATTACCGGTCATTAATGAAAACTGTTAACAAGGGCGAGGGAAATCACCATTGATGTCAATGACTCCCAAGGTACTGTAGTACAATCCAACGAATGTGAATAACTGAGTTGAAGTAGAACATTCGATGGAATCTTTTGATCAGGGACTAATGATGTGAATCCACTGTCAAGAGCAAAGAAACATGCCATTAGGGCATGCAGGATCTAAGGTACTAAATGATTTCTAAGTCTTGTCCCTGGATAATGAGTTGAAGTCGACAGGAAGAGACTCGTCACAGGAGGGCCTTAATGTATCCCCCATCAATGAAATGAAATAAGTAACAGATTTAGGATAGAGTAAAACATGAATATGATTTGAAACTGACACAAGGAAGGCTGACATGGTAGGAATTGACAACTGCAGATGGCCAACTCAAGAGAGGTCTTATTCGGACTACTCTTGAACATATGGATGACACAACGGCAGTCTTGGCAGCATTGAAAAGATGACACAAGATGTAAACTTGCAGAAAGTAAGACGAGAGACAAATGGATTTCCCAACCCGGATTCAAATGATGAAAAAGGGGGTGTCATGTTCAAGAGAAACTAGTACTGCCACTAACATGTTCTTTCCCAAATTTCCCCCTGCCATTTCTGGCAAGTACCTATTTATTTTTACACAAGCTTGAGAAGGATAACATATGCTTGTTATGTAAGCTCATCCTTCGGACGAGTCCCTCGGAGTATTTTTAATGAACCCTAAGAAGGAGTGGTTTAGTCCCATGTGGGTATTTTGATGTTTATTTAACAAGTCCAAAGATAGAAAACTCGAGGGGTTTTCATGTTTATAAAGTCTGAAAAACACTTAAAGAGAACTCTCTTAGTTCCTTTTTCATAAAATAGCTTGACAGGACTGAAAAAGTGATAAACTATCTCCCATCGAACGTTTTATTCAAATACTTTTATGAGCGTGAACAAAACAAGGTCACTCGGCAATCTTTTCATTTTTTATGGAATGTTAAAAGAGCTTAAATGATACTCCATGTGTGTCGCTTTTCGTGTTACCATGACGAGTACAAAAAAATGACAAAATTATACTCAGTTGTGTTCTCATAAATTTTTTAGCATGAGAACGAACGAAGAGTGGACTCAATGTTTTACTAAAAAACCCTAAAAAGTATTGATATGTGTAACAAAGAGAAAACAAATTACGGAACAAACATCCATACTCTGTTAATTAAGACCCTAGTCTTCTTCCTGCAAGAAACAAGACACTCACGAGACTATTAGACTTGAGGGTTTATATCCAAATACATTTATATAATATCAAATATTATGAAAAAAGGTAAAAAGTGAAATAAATAAGAGTAAGGGTTCCTTTTACCATTTCATTTGCATTTGGTCAAGAACTTGTCTAAAACCCCCCTTTTTACCCCTTACTTCGGTTGTCGATTGTGAGGAGCACAGGCGACCATTCGACAAACGATCTCCGTCAAGACGATAAGCTCTTCATCCTCTTCCTTTTGAATGGATTGAAATTCGTTTTTAGTGGTTAAAAGATGTTTTTTGGGTGAGTTTTTGGGCCGGTAAGCGTGCGTTGGGGCCGCTGCAGGTGACTAGTATCGGGCCCTGCAGAAATCAAGTATTTTTGCAGGCAACCAATGGCTCACCTACAGAAATCCTGCACTATAACTGAAGCCTAGTTGTGGCGGTCGAAAACCCAAAAAGAAATGCATGCGTTGGACCAAAAAGAATTCAAAAAAATGATGATTAAAGTTACTAACTGTCTTCTCTCATCTCCATGCAGGTGTTTGATTGCCAAAATGTTGGAGTGGAGAGAATGGGAGCATGAGGATGATGACTTCATGGCTTTGAATTATCCAGGCACCTTCAATTCCCTTCGACAGTGTGGCTTGTTAAAGTTCTTCAAGATCTGGGGCTGTTCTAGGATAAATCCGTAAGTGCGGACACAAACCGATCTCCCCAGATCCACCTGGATCTGGAACAAACAGTGACAGAATACTACTCTTTCCCTAGTTCTAAAGTATTG
>JZKD02S0569137.1:0-16254 GCA_000966675.3 Picea glauca | reverse complement strand
GTCTTTCTTCAAGGGTTGACATCAATGACAACCAACCTTAATCAACAATAACATCTGCTAGTTGATGGCAAGAAATATCCTCGTGTATATCAATGAATGGCTCTTTCTCTTTATCATGTTGCTCTTGGTAAAAGCTTTCATTTTCATTAGAAGGCTGGTTGCTAATGTTTTTTTCTTCTAAGACAAAAAAACACCTCAACATATTCATCATTGTCTCCATAATGATCAAATAAAGGAGGAGTCTCGAATGACATACCAAGACGTATCTTCTTCCCAACATGAGAAAATTGTTCTTCATTATTAAACACAGGTTGCCTTTCAAGATTCAATCCAGGAAGCAATATCTTATCATCACCATATGAGTCAAAAATAGGTTTCTCATATCTAGGTTTTTTAGAGACGGGGTTACAAAGAGTATCAACTTCCAGAACAAACTCAATGTATGCACTTTCATTATTGAGACAGCAAACAACGTTTTCATCTAATGCAAATGAACAGGGAAGAGAAAGAGTTGATTCATCATCCAAGGCATATTCTTCATTTTCATAGCTTTCATAAGAATCAATTATATCCTGAACACAGTCTTTATACTCCTCGCGACCGCTATGAAAAATTAACTCAGAGGAATAAAACTTTTGACAATGAATATTGAAAACTGCATGAAACTCTTCAAGTGAAGAAATGATAGAAATCTCAAGAGAGTGATGCCAAATACGAGCATCTCCTTGAAGAGAGTACATAAACAGATTCATATGTATGTATTCATGTTGGATTTCAAGTTGTTGCATCAAAGCATGAAATTCTATAGCAAGCTCAATAGGGTTGTCATTCTCACCTTCATAAAATCTTGGCAACAGATCTTGCCATTCATCAATTTGAGGCACAGTATGTGGATAACCAGCTATGGCTGAGAAATTGAGTGGGGAAAACCTCCCAGCTAGGATAGCCTCCATAGCTAATTAACTTGTCTCACTCCTGCACAGTCACCATGGCAACTCCATTGTTTAGAATATGTTGGTGACTCCAAGAATATTAGTACTGAGAGTCACCTTCAGATTCTAAACAATGGTGTCTCCATGGTGAATGTGTAGTCTTGAAGGTGTCCAACTTTAGTCACCACCTAAAGCTGGAACTATGCAATGTCATTCTTCCCAGGGAGATTTTCAATCTGGAACAACGGCTGAAAAGCCTTCTTGAGAAATTTTTCCTTTCATGGTAATCTTCTCTAGGTCAGCTTCAGGTGTTGTCAGAGGTAAATGTGGAGTATACCTTGTGTGTCTACCTTTGGGAGCCACAACTGAAACAGTGGAGTCTCCAGGTGCAAGCTACAATCTTCAAGGCATTGATTTATGATGCACCTTTAGAATCATAATTTATTTGTCGTTCAATCCCAGGGAAATGTCTTCAATTCATTCCCCGGCAGTGGCACCAAGAATGTTAGCACTGAGAGTCACCCTCGGATTGCAAGAGGATAATCCCAGTACCCATCAAAAGGTTTATGAATGTAAATTTATGATGAAAGGTCAAATGGACAAAACTCAACATAAGAATGCTTTAACACACAAATATGGGCTAGCATACATAAGAAAATGAGGTTTTGATTAACTTCAGTCAGTGGTTTAAGGATAAAGGTGAATAGAAGGAAGACTTAGTGAGGAAGGTGGATAAGTCTGCTATAAGAATCAGGCCTTCAAGCAGTTGGGTGAAGAAAAACTCAGTCACAAGATCCTCTTGAAACTAAAGTTTAAGACACTGAAAAACATTCATAACAGCATTATAATCAAACATCCATTATAACACAACCACAACATCTCATATGGATCATCCAATCATGAGAATTTCATAGTGAGAGGAAACAAGATGACGAAAGGAAACTCACTTCTATTAACGAAAATGTCTCAAGTTCCATACATAACCAAAGAACAGCTCTGCTTAGTCAAAATATTACAAAAGGGGAGATTTGCTCAACCATCTGACCCTCTCAAATCATTCATCTAATGTATTTATAATCAAGATAGTAGACGGTGTCTTCTCTTGTCTGTCATGTTCCTTCTGTCAAAAGGAAACTCTGGTCAATATGGGCGTGCAGGAGAAACTGCCCTCTGTTGTATTTCAGGCTGACAGTTTTTTGTCTCCTCAACCAAACTCTCCATGCTTCCATTTAAGGGGGGTAGCAGACAGTTCAACCACCAATCCTTCTTTCATTAACTGATTTCTTCTTGGGATCAGGATGTGGAAAAAATTGCCCTCTGCGGTACTTCGAGTTGACATCTCTCTGTCTCCTCGGCCAGACCCTCAAGGGGTATTTGATTGTTCTCTTTCCTCTTCTGATAGATTGGTTGCGGTTTTCTAACACTTTTCTTCTCCTTGTGACACTCCTTTGATTAATTGGCTTAACGCCCAGTTTATATTGCCACGCGTTGATCTTGGTTTGGACCCCATATAAGCATATGATTGTGGAAGTTTCCAAGGGAAGTTTGGGTCGATACCGCTTCAGCCCCTGCAATCCACCACCAACTTCCATGCATCTCTTTATCTATACCATGGTTTTGATTGTGGGACCCCTCTATAATTTTATCATTCAAGCATGTTCCATCCCTGCAATGAAGTGTGGTCGTCGATCTGTTGCAAATCTGCAATTTGGGAAACCCTACTATTTTAGCACCCCCACTAAAATTTATCTGTATGCCAACTCCGGACCCATTTAGGCCATGCTTAGAGATGGAGCCAATTTTGGTACTTGGGAGCTTTGAATGCTGAGCAGGAATACCTCTCAGAGGATGATATCTTGAATCTGACATGGTGGCCTGACGCTATATAATGTCACAGCTAGTGTTGGATGAGCACCATGTGTCTTCGGCACCTCGACACTTAGGGTTTGAGATGTTTGGATAGAAATCTCCCAAAGTCACTTTCTCCTGGTTGACATGGCAGCCTCTCGTTAACTTCGGGACTTCTGGCCTTCCAGTGATACGACTGCAAAGATCAACGGCTCTTGTTGATTTGAGATCAATGGTCCACAATTACTTCGGGAGTTTGGGCTTTGAGAGTTTTCTTTTGTTTGCTTGCGCAATCCTTCGAAGTGTCGTATCTCCGAAGTGAGAGATTTTCCTCCACGTGCCCTCTTATTTTGGATAGCCGAGATTTACTTTGGGAGTTCAGGCTTCGGGAATTTTCAATGCATATCTCTTATGATCCTCTGGAGCGTCGTATTTCTAGAGTGAGAGATCTGGCGTCGTGTGTCCTCTTTTTTTGGATGGCCGAGATTTACTTCAGGAGTTCGGGCTTCGGGCTTTTTCAATGCATAGCTCTTACAATCTTCTGGAGCATCGTATTTCTGGAGTGAGAGATTTGGCATTTTGTGTCTTCTTGTTTTGGACGACCAAGATTTACTTTAGGAGTTTGGGCTTCAAGATTTTTTCAATGCATAGCTCTTACAATCCTCTGAAGCGTCGTATTTCTGGAGTGAGAGATATGGTTCCACATGCCCTCTTGTTTTGGATGACCGATATTTACTTCGGGAGTTCAGGCTTCGGGATTTTTCAATGTATAGCTCTTACAATCCTCTGGAGCGTCGTATTTCCATAGTGAGAGACCTAGCGCCGCGTATCCTTTTTGATGGACGGTCCAAATGAACTCCGAGCTTCGGGCTTTGGGAGTCCTTTACTCAATCATCTTTTTCTTGCTTCCTCTCGGAGTACGAGATCGCCTACCACGTGTCCCTTGCTTGAATATCAATGATCCTAAGAAATTGCGGGCTCAAAACTTGAACAAATTTTAACTTCCTTCTCGATTCCCGCAATGCGAAGATGCTCGTTCGTAGCAGGATTGACATGCACCGTTGATCTGTTGATCTAGCAAGATCAACGATCGTGAGTGATTTCGGGCTCACATCTTGTAGAAACTTTAATTTTCTTCCTGAAACCCCCGCAATGCCTCCCCACCGTCAATCTCTCTCTAGTGAGATCTAACAGTCGCGACCTATTGTTTGCTTGATTTGATGGCTAATCTGAATTGTACATGAGATCTCCATCGTCGAAAATTGAGCATGTCCGCTCACTTGTATTCCAAGCTCAAAATGGATGGATCTAAACGTTGCATTTCCCTCGTGGCTTTTTCCTGTGCAAACAAAGGACTTGTTCATCCTGTGGCCTTGACAACTTTATGTGATAACAATATGGATGTACTATTTACTTGGAAGAAGGTTTGTATTGATGACATATCACAATGGGATAAAGTACTTATTTGATCACCCTCATTTAAATTTCAGACAGACTAGGTGGATGGCCCTCATTAGTGAATTTGATTTTGAAATCCTATAGAATTGGTGATAAATATTCACAGTGAATCTAGCTAGCAAAAATTCGTAAAAAGATTGCAAATTGAGAGAGAAGAGATTAGAGAAAAGAAAAAATAATTGTATCAACCAAATGAGAGAATGGGAAAATACACATGATATACTCTACATGAGAAAACTAATGTGCCATAGTAGTGATCTAGATATATGTGAACACTCACTAACAAAGTCTAGAGTGAACTGCCACCTAGTCCTAGTTAACTGGCCATGCAGTCATCAGTTAACTGGTTAATCACTAGTGAAGTGAGGAGATAATCATGCATGCACATGTGTGGTTCCTTCCTAGTGATGATCCCAAAGTAAGTGTTCCCTCCTAATGATGATCCCAAGGTAAGTGTTCCCTCCTAATGATGATCCCAAGGTATGCATGCAACATTTAGTGATAATGTCGAGGTTGGCATGCATGACTCTACTCCACTGGTCAAAGTGAAGTGTAATTGAATCAAGACTGAAGAGGATGTGGTGCCCTCATCTAGGGGAGAATATTCTCATCTAGGGGATTATATCTCTGACCAAAGGTGCTTTCAACATAGACTAGTAAGCCTAGGAAAATAAATACTAGGTGGGTGTGAAACATCTCCAACACCCCCCTTGAACACTACTAGGGAGTAAACACAATGAATGGGTCTTGGCAAGAAGCCATGTTAGGTGCCCATTTTACAATGCATCTAATCAATGAACACAAAAAAATAAGAAAATAGGGAAACCTCATGGCAAAAACCCCCCTCAAAGTACAATGCTAAACAAAGAAGAAGGAAAGAAAGGTGGTTGTTATGCAGTCGTGTCCTTCACTCCAAGGCAATCGCGTAGAAAGTGGAATTTTTGCTCAGTGAATGACTTGGTGAATATGTCAGCATTTTGTTCAATGGATGGACAGTACTACAAATCGATGATCATGTCATGAACTAGCTCGCATATGCAATGCATATGGTTCTCGATGTATTTTGTTCATTATCACCGCACTGGATCTCTACAAAATTTGAGTGTGCTCTGGTTGTCACACCAGATGATAGTCGGACGAAGAAACTTGATATCGAGCTCAGTGAGGAATTTCTATAGCCAAATTTCCTAGATGGTGATGTTGATCGATCCTTTGTACTCAAACTTTGCTGATGATAAAGAAATCATTCACTGCTTTTTACTTGACCAATAGATGGGACCAGATACCAAACAAAGCACATACCCGGAGGCGGACCTGTGATTTGTGTTATTGCCAACCCAATCATAATTTGTGAAGCCCATGAGATCAATGCACAACCTACTACATATCGAGTCCCATAACTCATGGTACCCTGAACATATCTGAGGATTCACTTGGATGCCTTCTAGTGTAGCTAATTCGGCTCATGCATGTACCTAGAAACTACCCCTACTTCATATGAGAGATCTGTTGACAATGATTTTTGTCAACAGAACTTAGCCGACAAAGCATTGCCAGGATCCCTCTCCAGTCACACTACTTGCGCAAGTCTTACTCACTCTCGTTAAAATTAGCGCAATACACTCGGTGAAGTATTAGTAACTCTTGACCTATCAATCATATGGCTTTTGTTTCTCACTCTTTACATTCCTAACTTTTATCATACTCCACACTACATTTTGGGTTATGATATATTATACCCACCTTCTCACCTTATATCCCATGTCTTTTTCTCAAAAAGTTATTATGACATAAAAGTTATAAACAACTTCCCATTGAGTTATAATCATGTCATTATTCCAGACTCCTTGCCATATGTCTCCTTAAACCTGGGTTTCCACTCTACTTTTCAACATGGTTTAGATTACCTTATGTTTTTGAAACCATTACATGATGTCCCAACCATGTTCATACGAACCTTTTCCCTTATGGATTACTTTATGGTTGACTTAACTCATAAGTTGTATGTTTCTTTCCAAGTATGAATTCAAGTGAAGAGATGCAAAACAATCCACGTGTAAGATATAAAAGAACAATTATTGGAATGAGAGACATTCTTTTGGCAAGCAAGGTTTATACGAATTAGGGGTATTATGAATCTATATGAACAAGAGATTTCTTTATAGAGCGTATTTGCTCTATGCGTGTTTATAGTATTATGACTCTGCACATTCTGAAACAACTATATTCAGCAGATTCAAAGGCACAACTAAGTCACATTAAGGTTACTCGTATGCTTCTACGGGTGTTTTTTTTTGCATTCATAAATGTGTATAGCTGTACACGTTTTTGACAGAACCTCTGTACGGATTCTAGAGGAAGTCAGAGGATACATATTTTTCTGAAGGAAGTATTGTCTCAGAAATAAAGCTCAGAGAGAGCACTTAGGCATAATTTTAAGAGAAAGTATGTTGTGAGTGTTGGGAGGGTTCTTCCATTTCATTCTTTCATTACATCTTCCGTAGAGACTGGTGAAATCGTTGGTAGCAGGTGGTCTTGCAAAGCAGCGAAGAGGATAAGTGAGGATGAGTTTGCTGGTCTTCAAGAGGTAAAGATTTACTTGTGTAGTTTGTTGTAAATTGGCTCGATTTGATTCGGTGCTAATCAGTTTTATTATGCAGTTCTTTTCCTCGCGATTCGCCACCATAGCTCCATTCCTTCTTGGCTCAGCTCTTTTTTTCTTCCTCATACTTAGTTTTTTTATTATATCGTTGCGTCTAAAATGGCTAAAGATCATATACCTGGCCCTCGTCTAAGCAAGGACTTGAAGATTTTGACATTCTATGATTTTGTATGAAAGCTTTTTAATAAGAATCAGTTCTTAGTCTTTCTGATATCTCCTCGATTTTCTTTAAAGCCTTTAGTTTTTTTTGTTTTTTTTAATGATTTAATACTTTAATTTCAGAGAAAAAAACAAAACAGAAAAAAGAAAAATTTACATATTTTCAAAAGAACCTAATGTATTATGGTTCACTGATGTATATATGCTCCTTTCTTTTAAAAAGTTCCAGCTATAACTTTTGTTTCTTTATTTGATTTTTGGAAGTAGTTTTGTATTAATTAAAAATAAAAAATAAAGTAATAATCATTACACTATTTTTCCACTTAATGTTTAAAAATTTTAGTGGTTACTAACTTGTATCATTTAATTTCTTTTTGTTACATCAAATTTACAAAATCACATCAAAGTAATTTGAATTGTAAATCGTATTAAACCATAAATCAAATAAAATTAGATATTGTTAGTGTAGTGTTGTATAATAAGTTTTTTTACTTTAAATCCAACATAGGGTTTTAGTTTCTTTAGCTTTTAGTTTGTTTTTGCTTTAACTTGTTTTTTCTAAAATAAAACAAAACTATGTATTTTACTTTTATTATTAGTTTTTTTATTTTTTTAATTTATTTTTCCAATTGTATAAATCTTCACATAGAAATGATCAAATCGTAAATAGCACAAATTCATAAATCAAATAAAAATTAAATATTGTTAAAAGAAAAATTATAGAGCAAGGGAAACTATGCTTGTACTATAAGTTAGGAGAAATTTAACTTAAAATTCAATGTGCATTCTTGTTTGGGGCTTTAAGCCTAGGGTGATATTCCCGCTTCTTCTCGCCTAGCCCTGCGGGAGGTTGAAAATGTTGAAGCTTGAGACTCTTTAGTCTTTTAGCGTCAACAAGATCTAGTTAAGTGTGGGTGAGATACAGAAGTCTCTCCACTAGATGTCGATACAAGGTATTGTCCACCAATGGTGTATCCTCTCCATCCTCGACATGTACCCTAGACAAGAAGGGTTTGGTTGTAGATTTGCATTTGATCATGTGGAATCTAACCAAGGATCCATGGCATACTTAGTTTGAGATAGCTTGATGCCTAAAGCATCCTAACTGACCTCAAGACCAAGGAAAAAATGAAATGGACCCATATCAATCATAGAGAACCTATCATGCAAAATGTTTTTACCGCGACAATTGTTAAGTTCAAACCACCTATGATCAAGAGGTCATCTATGTATAGTACTAAGATCAAAAGAGATTCAAATGTCCTCGGCATATAGACATTGGGATACAATTTACATCTAATAAAGTTCTGAGAAATTAAATAAGATTCCATATTAGTGTACCATGCTCTAGGTGTCTGCTTGAGGCAATAGAGTGATTTTTTTAGTCATCATACTAAAGATGAGTTATGTATGTACCCCTGAGGTTGCTCCATGTAAATCTCTTCTGAGAGATCCCCATGAAGAAAGGCATTCTTCATGTCCATCTGGTGAAATCCCCGCCCCCTAGATGTTGCAATGGCAAGGGACAACTGGATGGAGTCCATCTTTGATATGGGAGTAAATGTCTTATCATAGTCAATCTTGTGGATTTGTTGAAACCCTTTGGAAACCAATATTTTCTTGTACCTACTCGCCTATTCTTTTGTTGCCTTCTTGGTCCTGTAGACCCATTTTCACCTGACAAGCTTCATGTCTGAATGAATTGGAACCAAGTCCCAAGTTTGGTTCTTGAGGAGAGAGTTGTACTCCTCCTTCATAGTTGCTTCCCAGAAGGGATTCCCTTCATCCTCTACATAGGTCTGAATTTAGAACCATGTAGAAATGCATGGGCATCATTGGTTTGGTAGTTGTAAGTGCATGAGGTGGCTCCTCAAACTGGGATCTCATCCTCCTCAGATCCATAGGATCCCCCACAAGGTCAGATGTTGTCTGTAGGGTGTAATGTACCCACTTGGTAATCTGCTATGGCTTATCATCTAAATCAGATTCATAATTCAGATCCGAAAGGTTGATCTAAATGGGAGGATGAATCATCTCAAATGTTTGGTACAGGAGGAAGTAATGAAGTCTATGCATGTGGCTCTAGAGGTGCATGCATGGGAATTTTCTCAAACTGGACACTCCACTCAATGATGAGGTTTTCCATTGAGGGATATGTCAACTTGTAACCCTTCACACCTTCGGTATATCCTATCAAAATGCATCTTTTTCTATGAGGATCTAATGTCTTCTTATTTTCATATTGTATGCGTTCTTATGCACATGATCCAAAGATTCGGTAGTAGGTGACTTCCAATTTGACGTCACTCTAGGCCTAAAAAGATGTCATGTCCTTCATAGATCTATGAGGAGATATATTTTGTATGTAATCTGCACATTTAAGTGTCTCATCCCAAAAATTGGAGGGAAGGGACCTTGCATGTAGCATGCAACTGGCCATCTCTTTGAGAGATCGGTTCTTCCTCCCAACAACCTTGTTCTGTTGCGGAGTGTACGGTATTGTATGTTGTATTTGTATGCATGCCTTATCACAGAGATGTTAGATATCATTGTTTACATACTCCCCCCCATTATATGTACGGAGGGTTTTGATCTTCTTCCCGGACTGTGTCTCTACATGCGCTTTGAAATATTTGAGATGCTCAACTTCGAACTTTTTCCTAAGAAAATATACCCAAGTGTGCCTGGAGTAATCATCGATGAAAATCATCACATACCTCGCCTTGTTGATGGAAGGATCAATAAAATGACCCATGAGGTCACTATGGATGAGCTCCAAGGGAGAGGAGGCCCTCCAAGCCTTCCCTTTCTCAAACATCTCTTGAGGATTTTTTCCAAGAACACATTGTTAACAAACTCCTTCGGAAAACTATATGTGAGGAAATCCTTTGATCATTCCCTATTTGTTGAGTTGTTGCATGTACTTGAAAAATAAATAACCAAATATCTCATGCCAGAGTCTACTATCATCATCAGCATGAGTTAGTAGCATTGTAGGTTCATATTTTAAAGCAATCAACTTGGAAAATGTATACAATCAAGACTGGTGATTTACCCCATCAACAGCAATCTTAGATTTCTCATGCATGTCATAAATGTCACGAAATCTTGTGTGAATTCCACCCTTTTTCCTTTTACCTATATGTTATATCTGATAAGCAAAGAGTAGATTTACGAAAAGTTCGAAACATGCAAGACATTCTATAAACTTCCATGTTGGATTTCTACTCTCCCTTGTCCACTGACTTCCATTGGGGAACCATAACCCATGAGGATGGGAGGACCCATGCATGCGGTTAAAGTAGATAAGACATCCTCTATGGTTGTCATGTGATGGGATTCTCTTGAATCCAGGATCCATGCATCAGGAGAATAATGAATAGTAATCAAAGCATCATAATTACCTTGATTTTTTGGCACTCAGCCTTCCAGCTTCTTCTTGGCATTCTCAGGAATGAAGTCCTCAAGATTGTTCTATTGAATTGTATGTGCCATGAGGTATATTGTCTTCTTCATTCATTATGATTCATGATGGTAGCCATGATTGCAATAACCACATTTTGGCTTCCCTTTCTTTCCCTTTCCACCTTTGGAGACGGAGGATTTATTGAAGGGTTTGGAATTGCTTTCCTTTCTTTGCTTGATATCCTTCTTTCCCTTTCCTTTTTGTTTGGACTTTGGATTGGAGTTGCTACTCTCATGCATAGTAAGAGTATGTGCTTTGAAGATCTTGATTGCTCCCATTTTGATGAGATTTTCTTGCTCCTGCATCGAGGAATCAATGAAAAGATCCAGTGTGGGAATTGTCTAGGTTGCTCCCAAAGTGATCCTCATTGTATGGAATGTGGAGACAAGGACTACATATTCCAAACCTAATTTTGAAAAAATGGCAAGATTCAACTATTTGTGTTTATTTGATTTATCAATCCCGCATCCTTTTAGTAGAAGAAGTAGGGACTTGAACTTCATGAAGAAGTCCTGAATATTATCAAAGCTTCTCAGATCCAATGAATTCAACTCAATTTCAAGCATGTGGCCTCTCATCTTGTCCTATTTTCCAAAGGGACCTTCCAAAGTGATCCAAATATCATTTGGAGTAGTGCAAGATTCAACATGAAACAATAGCTCGGGAGAAATTGACATGCAAATAAGACCGAAGGCCTCATCCATGTGATTCAAGTATTTGTATTTTTCGATTGCCAATGTAGGTTCTATCTCTATAGCCATTGTTATTAAGTACAAGCCTCTACCTTTGAGATGAAGTATAATTTTTAGCTTCCATTTGATACAATTGTGTGGCCTGAGAAGAACTATCAATGAAGACTCCATTCACATGTGTGGTGCCTTCTTGGTGATGATCCCAAGGTTAGTGTGCCCTTCTAGGGAAGATATTGGGGTATGCATGCAACACTTCGTGATAATACTGAGGCTTCCATGCATGACTCTACTCCACTAGTCTAACTAAAGTGTAATTCAATCAAGACTGAAGAGGATGTGGTGCCATCATCTAGGGGAGAATATCTTTGACAAGGGGCACTCTCAACATAGACTAGTAAACCTAGGAAAAGAAATACTAGGTGGGTGTGTAATATCTCCAACAAATCCAACATGTTAAGGGAAAGGAAAATTAAGTGGTTGATACACTCAGCCAGAGAAAGTGTTGGCCCTTGGTTATGGAAGGTTGTGAAGATTAAGGAAAGAAGTGTGAAGTATGAACTGCATGGAAGACAAGTTGACTGAAATTGGGTTGAAGTGGCCAAAAAGAGTAGAAAAGGTGGTGGCCCTTGGTTATGGAAGGTTGCAAAGATTAAGGAAAGAAGCGCGAAGTGTGAACTATGCAGAAGACAAGTTGACTGAGATTGGGTCGAAGTGGCCAAAAAGAGAAGAAAAGACGGAGCGAAGTAAGAGAAAGCAATTCGTTGGATGAGGAGATCGAGGAAGACAGATCAGCAAGAAAGATGGATCGTGGACAACTCAGCAACTGGAAAAAGCCACCAATGGATGATTTGGAGCACCTTGCAAGAAAGAAGGAAAGACAGGCTGGCGAAGCCCTGAAAATGTGGGTCAAGTTGACCTACGATTTTAGACACCTAAGGTTTTGGTATTTAGGGTTTAAACACCTAGGTTTCATCCTAAGGATGTCTAAGAGTCATTTTAATGTATAAATAAAGGTCAAGAGGACCTGGGATGGGTTCGATGATGTTATGATGAGTGATTGTTTTTAATGTTGAGAGAGAAGTCTGTGTTGTAAGATCTTCAGTTGGGCATGAAGATCAACCTTGCAGCTGGGTGTGCAGGGAGGGAAGAGAAGAAGAGAAAGAAAGAGAGATATGCAAGATAAGAGTGCAGATAGAACTGTATCCTTTCATCTAATATATTATAAAGTGCAATTCTATGGACGTAGCCCTAGGGAGAGGGTGAACCACGTATATCTTGTAATTGTGTGTGATTGATGTTGTGTTCTTCTTCTCTCTGATATATTGTTAATGTAATATTGTGTTAGATCTTAGATATAGTTCGCACAATAGGCTTAAGGAAGATAAAGAATAACTAGATCTATGTGTGTGAGTTGCTCTGGATCCACTTTGCATTTCCTATGGTTGTAGACACCTGTGTCCTGCAACTCCCCTATCGCTACTTTGGGTGAGACTCCATCTGCTTCGTAGGTGTTGCCAAAAGGGCCAGTAGTTAGGGCTTGTTGGTGTGTTGTTACAATTGAACCATGGGTCTGCCCCTGTGCCAAAAAATGGTTCCGTTGTCAGGACCAGGATCTTCTTGAGGGAATGTCAAGGTGGTTTCCATCGAAAACAGAGATTCAGAAAAGGATAGAAGAACAAGAGAGAGACTTCATTGAAGCACAAAATAAGAACCCTAATCTTAGTACTGAAGACTGGTTGGGGAAATATATCTTTACTAATACACACAAGATTTTCTTTGGAGGAATTCATCAGGAGCTATACAAGTGGCTAGCCAGATTAGCAGATACCCAACTCGAAATTAGACTCAGACCACCTATGGTTTGGACGTCGGCGTTGATCAAGAAGGTCAAGAGAGTTGATAACGTCATGTCAAGAGAAGTAGATCACTGGTTTGATAGTACCATTGGAGGGTACATCACTGAGTTTGCTATTGATCGAGTAGAATCATATAGCCAAGTAGAGAGATATATCTTTAAGAGGCCTAGAGGAAAAATTTTACATTTTCTGAAGTTGCAGATCAAGATGTTATTGCATGAGAAGAACATCTTGAAGATACAATAATCGGTCAGATCTAAAAATCTAATGTTCAAGAACTCATAGGCTGGACACACGCGCAATGGGAGAGCATTCAGAGAAGTTCCTCTTGCAAACCTATTTAAGCAGAATTATGAAGACGAAGGATTATACAGTGGAGAAGAGGCAGGTATGATAGACGAAGAGCACTCAGAGTCCGCTAGGGAAGAGGAAGGGAAGACTGAAGAACCTCACCGAGAAGAACCAGAAGCTTCAGGAACTGGGCTGACTATTGAAGTAAGAACTATTACTCCTCCTATTGTTTTAACAACATTAAGTAACCAGAGTAACCTAAGTTATCAGAGCACTCAAAGCACTGGTACAAGTGGTTCAGTGCATACTCAGTCAAGAAACCTAGGAAGATCTATGGAAGATGAGATGAGGTTACCCACCTTTAGAGGAGATGAATCTGAAGATCCTAATCAGCACTGGTTTTTATTCGAAGTTGTATGGAGTATTAAGAATGTTACTGACGAAGCAGTTAAGAGAGCTCAGTTTAGTACTACCCTAAGAGACCGTTCACTGAGATGGTACATGAAGTTCATCCAAGGATTTTCACAGCCAAAACCATTGAATGAGATCAATACTGCGTTGATTGTCGAATTCAAGAAACCCAAGTCGGAGTCCCAATGCATTACAAAGATTAAAGAAATCAAGCAGAGAGCAGTTGAACCTGTTTGGGAATTTGATCAGAGTTTTAAGACCCTGACAGGTCATTTGAGTTTTCAGATTTCATAAAAATAGAATAAAGAATGGTTCATCGATGACCTCTTACCACACATCACAGTCCCTCTAATGCAACAGAATATCACTTCGCAAGATGAGGTGTTGGAGATTTCCATGAAACTAGAATCAGCCCCTATGGGAGAGTCCAGCTCAGGTATGAGTCAAATTTTGAGTCAGCTAACTAGCTTATCACTGCAGGTCGAAGATATGAAAAAGGATAAGGAAAAATATAAAAGAGAATATAGTTGGTGTATCATATGCAAATCAGAAGGCCATGACAAGGAGAAATGTCCTCTATTCCATGAGTACTTGGCTTCAAGAGATCTGATCCCTTTGAAGAAGGTTACTCCACCTTGGTGCGAGGTATGTAGAAATCGACATCGCCCTGGTGAATACTATTACATGCAAAAATATGTCCAGACACCTACCAACCTTTACTGCACATTTTGTAAATCTATGGGGCATGGTGAGAAATATTGTAGAGCTTATGACCTCTTGCATGAAAGATCAAGAGACACATATAGAATTCAAGGCGAAGTACAGCAAGAAGGAAATACTACGAAGTTTAACTCCCCAGGAAGAGGAAACTTCAACCCTCATGGTGGATTCAGAGTAAGAGGATGAGGATGAGGCATGGGTCGAGGTCAAGGTCAAATCACTTGTTATAATTGTGAACAGCCAGGACATTTGGCAAGGGACTGTTAGAACCATTGTACCACTTGCAGCTATTGCAACTCATTTGAACATGTTATTGAAGATTGTCCTGTGTTGTTAGCCAAACTTCAGGAGAGATGAGGAGGAAACATGCAAGTACAATTGATCTCAGTAGAACCTCATGGAGAGGATCCTAGACTCATTGTTATCACTAGAGGAGGCGTTGTTACCAGAGAAGACTAAGTGACCCTAGGGAAGACTACAAAAGAATCAAGAGTTAGAAGAGTTGCAGAGAAGACACAAGAGTTTGATCCGAGGAAAGAGAAGGGGACATTTGAAGAGGCAAGAAGAGAATTCAGAGGAGATCAGGCTTCCTCATCAAAGGCACAACCAGAAGTGAGAGAATGTGGAATGCCCCTTGCCTTTGATCAGTCTGCTTCGCCCGGAGAAGGAAAAGAGGTAAGCAAGCTTATGGAATTCTCATGTACTTGCATTAATTTGATTAAGGATGAAAAATCCATACAATAACTACAAAATTTGATCAGACAGTATGAGATAGGAAGGGTAGATCCTTTGTTGAATAAAGCAGTACATCAATTATCCATAAAGAGAAGGACAAATAAGGAACTACACCTTAATGCGCAGATTGAAGATTATGATATAGATTATGTGGTCCTCAACTTAGGGTCGGAAGTCAATGTCATGACAAAGAAGACCTGGGCACTAATGGGAAAACAGAAGCTAATTTATTCCCCTATTAGGCTTAGGATGGCTAATTAGCAGGCAGTAAACCCCTTTGGGAGACTGGAGCATGTTCCTGTGAACATCGAAGGGGTAAGAACATTTGTGAACTTCGAGGTGATTGAGATAGTTGATGATAGTTGTCCTTATCCTGTGTTGTTAGGGATTGATTGGGCTTTCAATAATTCTATTGTGGTTGACTTAAAGAAAATAAGAATGACGTTTGAAGGTGATGTCTTTAGGGTCATTGCACCTCTTGATCCTGATGAAGGTCAAAGATACACGGAACCCATCAGAGAAGAAGATCGTGCTTATGAGTTAGAGAATATATATAAATAGACAGCAAGAGAGCATGACTACATTAATCCTATAGAAGATGGGAATTTAAGTTGGTGAAGTGACAATGCATGCTCATCAGATTTAGAAGAAGCACTAGAAAACTGGCAGAACAAGATGTATGAATTTTTAGCACGTAGATGTGCCAGATTGACCAAGGAAGTTCACCGGATTTTTACAGAAGTAAGTAACTTTCCCACATTTGATGGTTTAAATCATTTAGAAACCTTCTTATTGGAATTTGAAGAAGTTGTACCAGTACAACAAAGATTGTTGGCACTGGATGAAGCCTTGAAAGCAACACCAGTAAGATGGTGGGAACACATAAGAAGAGCATCGTAGAGTGGGTGCAATGTCAAAATTTGATGACAGCACGTTTTTCAGAACAAGTCTGTTAAGCCCTAATATTGGCTCATTACCCCTTAATTGGGACATATTAGATTAGTAATGCTATTTTATTTATGTC
>JZKD02S0569136.1:273160-287438 GCA_000966675.3 Picea glauca | reverse complement strand
TTGGCTTTGTAATTTCTAGAATTTCTCTTACAACTTGCTTCTTGTTGATATTGAAAAGATTATCAAAGTGTATATGTCCCATTCTCCTATGCCAAATCCAACTTTAATCTCATTTTCCCAAACACCATCTTTCTTCTTTGATCTCATTCAATATGTATATGTTGTTTGGATTCCTTGTCATTATTTCACTAGTCTGCCTGGTCCTTCTTTCCTTATTTCACATTATTTTGAATTGAATATAAGTGTGTGTCCCTAATAACACATTTGGCTCACACTTAGCAAATTATGCTTCATAATTTCAACAAACAAGACATTTCCTGCCACAACATCTTTGTTTCCAAGACTAAATATGTCTTTTTTTATAGTTTTGGTTGATTTATCATTGTCAAATGTGACATACCCCTCTTTTTATTTTTTTAATTTTACAAGTATGTTTTCGTCTCCAGTCATATGCTTTGAGCATCCATTGTCAATATATCAATGGATTCTTCTATTTTGGTCTTGTAAGGAAAACACACATTCCTCAACCTTCAAATCTTATTGCTTCATTTTCCAAGTTCTCTGTTGTTCCCCTATATGATTGAAAAGAACATGCCTAGTTTCTCTTGAAAAAACTATCAAATTACTTCTGCAATTTCTGGCTATGTGTCCAAAATTTTTACTTTTGTAGCATTCAATTTCATAACCCATAACACAAAAACTATTATAATTTCTATCAAACACCTCAAGAGTCTTTCTGGGATAATTGTATTCATAATTATTATTGGGATTTTCATAGCTTCTTTTGTTCCAGGTGTTCTACCCTTTGCATAGGCTCTACAATTTATGTCTTTATGCCCAAAATTATTGCAAGATTAACACAAGCCAATAAAAATATTTTTTTACCTGGGTGTGGGTGGTCTTCTAGTTGGTGTTGTTCTTCTGAAATCATGATATTCTTCTTGGGTCTTCTTCATTGTTGGTTGTTGATTCCATGTTCCTTTGAATGCACAATCTTCTTCTTGATTCTTCTTTATTTCTAGTTTCTATATGTCTTCCTTTAGAGTCTTTCATTGTTCTTTCTTGATGGAACCGTTGATAGTATCTTCATAATTTCTTTTCTCTTCTTTATTTCCTGACATCATATAGCTTGAACCCTCATCAGTATTATTTTTTTTGTATCCAAGTTTAGACGTGTCATATAATGGTTTTTTATTGTAGATGATTTCATCTAGTATTTTGGTGTTATTTCCAAAATTTAGTTGGATGTCCTTCTCCTATAGTTCCTTTCTTAGTGAGACTATTTCATCTTCCAGATTCTCTGTCATTTTATTCTTTTCTTCCAGTTGTCTCTTGATTGTTTCTTCAATTACTTTGGATTCTTCCAACTGAATCCTTAGATCTATGATAGTATACTTGGCTTCTTCAAAAAAAATTCTAGGGTTTTGAAAGCCTTCCTTCAGTTTACTTAACTCTGCTTTGAGAGATTTGTTTTTCTTCCTTTCTATTCTTAGATCACTTAAGGAACTGATCAATGTTGACTCAAAATTCATATATCCTTCATTATGTTCATAGTACTCAAAATTCATTATTCTTATCTTCATAGTCTCCTTCATTATTTTCAGTAGTTTCCTCTTGAGTCTTTAACTCCATGAAGATTACTCTTCTTGAGTCATTTTCACTATGATCATCTTCATCGGATGAGGAAATATCGTCTTTTGAATAGAGTCTTTTCTTTTTCAAAAATCATCCTTTATTTCTTTCCTTGTCTCTTTTCTGGTATTTCTTTTCTTTCTTAGGAACTTATTCTTCATCACTATATGAACCCCTTTCATAAGGACATTTGGAAGTAAATGGCCAACTGACCCACAATTAAATCATTTGAAAGAAATCTTACCTTTGTACTTATCGGTTCCTCTTTTTAGCTTTCTCACAAAGTTGGCTTCTTCTTCATTGTTTGAATCATCACTATTGTTGGAGCATGGTTTTGACCTTGGCTTGTTCTTTCTTGTCTTCTTGGAAAATTTGAAAGCTACTTCCCTTCTGGATGTATTTTCATGTCCTATTCTCACTTCATATTATGTAATTATTCCATGTAATTCATCCATGCTCAATGCAGCCAGATCTTGTCTTTTTTCTAGAGCTGTGATTTTAGGGTCAAATCTCATTGGGACAAATATCAATATCTTTTGTACAATAACTGAATTTTCAATCTTTTCTCTGAGTCCTATTATAGTATTCACAATTTCATCAACTCGGAGAAAACAAGCTGCAATATATTCATATTCCTTCATTCTCATATGTTCAAATTGTCCTTTGTAAGTTTGAGGCTTGGCCCTTTTGACTTTAGCATCTCCTTCATAAACATTCTTGAGCTTGTCCTAGATTTCCTTTGCAAAATCACAATGCATAACCTTAAAAACTTTTGAACCTATTAGACCACTTATAATGGAATTTATAGCCTATGAATTGTATTCACTGATATTTTTCCCAACATTATCTATTGAGGGAGAAGTTGGTGCAGTGTATCCATTTACTACAACTTGTCAAACATCAAATCCCTGTGCCTACAAAAATTCTCTCATTCTTATACTCCAAAAAGAATAAATTTTCCCATCAAACAATGGTGTTTCATTTTTGTTAAATTATCCTTTATTATCCATGATTTTCCTTCCAGTGGTTAGACTATTCCTGAAGGAACCCTCTTTGATACCAATTGTTATAATATTCAAGAATACTAAGAGGGGGGGTGAATCAACATAGAGTTATTTCAAAAACTTTAACCTTCAATAACTACATAAACATTAACCATTAATCATGTATTTCATCATCACATAAACTCATACACATTGCACATTGATTTTTGCATGGAAACCCAACTAAGAGAAAACCACATAAACTTTTCTTAAGTAGTTTCAAGATTTTACAAGCACCAACTTGAAGGAAGAACCCACTCCTCGAGTTTTCCAGCACCTATTGGAACGAGACACCAATCCAATTTTAATATTTTAAATGATGATACATGATCAAATCAACCTTCAAATACAATCCCAAAATCACTTCCTAAATCTACATACAAAACTACTTAGAAGTATACGTCAAATCTGCAAACTTGTAAGATTCACCATGAGCTCAATTTCCCATTTTTTATTCTAAAACTTGGATCTCAGATATTAGGATCTATTATACATCCAATGCAACAAGTGGAATTCAATTTTGACCTACCAAGCTTATATATAACCATTTTATCTTGAGCACTTGTTTGGGACTAGTTTCTGGATTAGTCACAAACCCTAACTTACAACAAGTATAATTTTGTACTTGTAATGAATCAGGATCTGAAAATTGTACCCAATATTATTTGATATATTCTATGAAATTCCTCCAAGTTTCACTCCTTGAATCATTCCCAAAAAATATTTATAGCGAAAATGGAAATAAGACTCATTTTAAGAAGAAAACCCTAGTTTTAAAAACCTCAACTTCCACCGAGTATAACTAAAAACTTGTAATGAATCAAGACCTGAAATTAGTACCCAAGATTCTTAGATAGACCTCCAAGTTTTTATATATGAATCATTCTATAAAAAAAACTATATTGAAAATTCCAAGATGACCTTCAAAGAAAACCCTAAAACAAATCATCACAAGACTTCATCTTCCTTTGGAATTTCTCCCTTATTCACTTCATCTTCCATTGGAACTTCGCTCCTCTGGGACAAAATTCACTTCTATTCCTTGGACAATTCGAATTGAAGTGATACAAAGGCCAAATGAGGCTCCTCTTGTTTATACGATTCTTCTCCACATGAGGGGTGCGACCAAGGGTCTCAACTTTAGGGTTGCACCTCTTCCTTAAGGATGGTTGACCTTAGGGGCTTCTTTACTTAACTTTAGGGGATTATTCTCTTAACTTTAGGGGCTTATTCACTTGGTTTTAGGTATTATTCAATGCTCCTTCTGTAACGACCTCCTCGTTACGACAACAACTCTGATAACAGGTGCAAATTTGTTTTGTGTGTTTAAGGTGTGTGCGCACGTGTAAAGAGGGAACAGACACACTTGACTCTACGTCGCCACCCGATGAATAACAAGACGCAACCACGATGAACACAAAAAGAATACATAAGGCACACGACAAGTAACTGTAAGCATTAAACGACATAGAGAAAAGGAAGAATCCATAACAGTAGAGTTTACTATTTCTGCACAGGAAAGCAAGGCGTTTAATCTTAGTCCTCTGCTCCAGAGAGAGAGAAGGTCAGATAGGCTCCTGGCTGACTGCTCAGGTAGAGACTAGTAATCTCCATCAAGTGTGTCGCAAGAGTGTAAACCCTACCTTTAAAGGGCCCGAGACTCTTGATACGACACTGAATTCTTTACGCGGAAATAATCACACACACAGACTTACATACTCAGGCCACAAGGAGGTGTCTACATCCCGCCAAACATGAACAGACCAAGCGCATAGAAGGCATATCAACCAAGTACAACATTATTCTAAATGAAAAGAAACCCTCATTTATTAACTCAAAATAATCCTTGTACTCAATCAAGGACGCTACACCACATAAGTTTATCAATAACAACTAAAATTACAATGACGCTGACGTGACATGATAAACATATTACATTACAACCATTTATTTTGCACAATAAMATCCCTTATATTTTATGTGTTATCCCTACACTAACATTACAAAACCATTKCCATAAAAGGGTAACACCCCTTTAATTTAAGTTATAAAAAGTTTGCAGGAATAACCTTTACATTACAAGACATTCACCATTAATAAGGCTAGTAAGGAATTAACACCCTTATTCCAACCCTAAAATAAGTTCACAGAATTAATTGCAATGTTCCCCTCAACCCAATCGTATTAATTCATTGTACTCCCTTCAAGGACCTTATATTTTTCATGTTGTAAATAAAACAAGCTTATTTAGCCCTGCAATGAACTGACCATACCATTCTTTTCATACTAAATTAACATTGTAAAGAGAATAACCAGGATCTTGCATTCATATCTTATCAACATTGGTATAGCATTTTTCGCCTTGTACAAGCATCACCATTACATAAACAAATGACATTGACAGTAACTTTTACCAAGAGCATTAATAATAAGAGTTACATTTTATCTATTATTGACAACAAATAAAACTACAACAACAAACCTTCCATAAACTATATTAACAAGGAATTTATATTTGCATTTTATGTTGCCATTTAAGATATTTGCATTTTTTTGTGGAAGGTGTTGAGCAGGAGCTTGTTGTTGCACCCAGGAAAGTCAACCAATTGCCCAACTATATCACAGAATCTACTAGCAAGATAGTGTAATGCTCAAACTAGAAAATAGTGAACCCAATGAACAAGAAACATAATGAAACGCTTAAATTTAAAGGTAGTCGACCCAATGAGAAAGAAACAGTTCTCTGCAGCACTGCACAACTCATACAACCACCATATGGATCGTGGGTGAAGAATAATACCCAGGGAAAAGAGAATAGTGGACCAGTTAGTGGAGATTCGACCTAGTGAATAATTTGTGCACTCACCAGTTTCTAAAAGCACCCAAAAATTAATAAATTCACTTGACAAGACTTTAAAATGTCAGGGAAAAGTGTAAAAACGCCCAACAATGAGATGACATGGCATGCGTGAAGGATAACTAGTTCAAGAAAATGAATTATATTAACCCTACCCGAGAATGTGATATCTGGAAGTGTAAACATGACCAACAACCATTAATTCAACCCATCTAGTATGATATCTGGAAGTGTAAANTTGGCTTTGTAATTTCTAGAATTTCTCTTACAACTTGCTTCTTGTTGATATTGAAAAGATTATCAAAGTGTATATGTCCCATTCTCCTATGCCAAATCCAACTTTAATCTCATTTTCCCAAACACCATCTTTCTTCTTTGATCTCATTCAATATGTATATGTTGTTTGGATTCCTTGTCATTATTTCACTAGTCTGCCTGGTCCTTCTTTCCTTATTTCACATTATTTTGAATTGAATATAAGTGTGTGTCCCTAATAACACATTTGGCTCACACTTAGCAAATTATGCTTCATAATTTCAACAAACAAGACATTTCCTGCCACAACATCTTTGTTTCCAAGACTAAATATGTCTTTTTTTATAGTTTTGGTTGATTTATCATTGTCAAATGTGACATACCCCTCTTTTTATTTTTTTAATTTTACAAGTATGTTTTCGTCTCCAGTCATATGCTTTGAGCATCCATTGTCAATATATCAATGGATTCTTCTATTTTGGTCTTGTAAGGAAAACACACATTCCTCAACCTTCAAATCTTATTGCTTCATTTTCCAAGTTCTCTGTTGTTCCCCTATATGATTGAAAAGAACATGCCTAGTTTCTCTTGAAAAAACTATCAAATTACTTCTGCAATTTCTGGCTATGTGTCCAAAATTTTTACTTTTGTAGCATTCAATTTCATAACCCATAACACAAAAACTATTATAATTTCTATCAAACACCTCAAGAGTCTTTCTGGGATAATTGTATTCATAATTATTATTGGGATTTTCATAGCTTCTTTTGTTCCAGGTGTTCTACCCTTTGCATAGGCTCTACAATTTATGTCTTTATGCCCAAAATTATTGCAAGATTAACACAAGCCAATAAAAATATTTTTTTACCTGGGTGTGGGTGGTCTTCTAGTTGGTGTTGTTCTTCTGAAATCATGATATTCTTCTTGGGTCTTCTTCATTGTTGGTTGTTGATTCCATGTTCCTTTGAATGCACAATCTTCTTCTTGATTCTTCTTTATTTCTAGTTTCTATATGTCTTCCTTTAGAGTCTTTCATTGTTCTTTCTTGATGGAACCGTTGATAGTATCTTCATAATTTCTTTTCTCTTCTTTATTTCCTGACATCATATAGCTTGAACCCTCATCAGTATTATTTTTTTTGTATCCAAGTTTAGACGTGTCATATAATGGTTTTTTATTGTAGATGATTTCATCTAGTATTTTGGTGTTATTTCCAAAATTTAGTTGGATGTCCTTCTCCTATAGTTCCTTTCTTAGTGAGACTATTTCATCTTCCAGATTCTCTGTCATTTTATTCTTTTCTTCCAGTTGTCTCTTGATTGTTTCTTCAATTACTTTGGATTCTTCCAACTGAATCCTTAGATCTATGATAGTATACTTGGCTTCTTCAAAAAAAATTCTAGGGTTTTGAAAGCCTTCCTTCAGTTTACTTAACTCTGCTTTGAGAGATTTGTTTTTCTTCCTTTCTATTCTTAGATCACTTAAGGAACTGATCAATGTTGACTCAAAATTCATATATCCTTCATTATGTTCATAGTACTCAAAATTCATTATTCTTATCTTCATAGTCTCCTTCATTATTTTCAGTAGTTTCCTCTTGAGTCTTTAACTCCATGAAGATTACTCTTCTTGAGTCATTTTCACTATGATCATCTTCATCGGATGAGGAAATATCGTCTTTTGAATAGAGTCTTTTCTTTTTCAAAAATCATCCTTTATTTCTTTCCTTGTCTCTTTTCTGGTATTTCTTTTCTTTCTTAGGAACTTATTCTTCATCACTATATGAACCCCTTTCATAAGGACATTTGGAAGTAAATGGCCAACTGACCCACAATTAAATCATTTGAAAGAAATCTTACCTTTGTACTTATCGGTTCCTCTTTTTAGCTTTCTCACAAAGTTGGCTTCTTCTTCATTGTTTGAATCATCACTATTGTTGGAGCATGGTTTTGACCTTGGCTTGTTCTTTCTTGTCTTCTTGGAAAATTTGAAAGCTACTTCCCTTCTGGATGTATTTTCATGTCCTATTCTCACTTCATATTATGTAATTATTCCATGTAATTCATCCATGCTCAATGCAGCCAGATCTTGTCTTTTTTCTAGAGCTGTGATTTTAGGGTCAAATCTCATTGGGACAAATATCAATATCTTTTGTACAATAACTGAATTTTCAATCTTTTCTCTGAGTCCTATTATAGTATTCACAATTTCATCAACTCGGAGAAAACAAGCTGCAATATATTCATATTCCTTCATTCTCATATGTTCAAATTGTCCTTTGTAAGTTTGAGGCTTGGCCCTTTTGACTTTAGCATCTCCTTCATAAACATTCTTGAGCTTGTCCTAGATTTCCTTTGCAAAATCACAATGCATAACCTTAAAAACTTTTGAACCTATTAGACCACTTATAATGGAATTTATAGCCTATGAATTGTATTCACTGATATTTTTCCCAACATTATCTATTGAGGGAGAAGTTGGTGCAGTGTATCCATTTACTACAACTTGTCAAACATCAAATCCCTGTGCCTACAAAAATTCTCTCATTCTTATACTCCAAAAAGAATAAATTTTCCCATCAAACAATGGTGTTTCATTTTTGTTAAATTATCCTTTATTATCCATGATTTTCCTTCCAGTGGTTAGACTATTCCTGAAGGAACCCTCTTTGATACCAATTGTTATAATATTCAAGAATACTAAGAGGGGGGGTGAATCAACATAGAGTTATTTCAAAAACTTTAACCTTCAATAACTACATAAACATTAACCATTAATCATGTATTTCATCATCACATAAACTCATACACATTGCACATTGATTTTTGCATGGAAACCCAACTAAGAGAAAACCACATAAACTTTTCTTAAGTAGTTTCAAGATTTTACAAGCACCAACTTGAAGGAAGAACCCACTCCTCGAGTTTTCCAGCACCTATTGGAACGAGACACCAATCCAATTTTAATATTTTAAATGATGATACATGATCAAATCAACCTTCAAATACAATCCCAAAATCACTTCCTAAATCTACATACAAAACTACTTAGAAGTATACGTCAAATCTGCAAACTTGTAAGATTCACCATGAGCTCAATTTCCCATTTTTTATTCTAAAACTTGGATCTCAGATATTAGGATCTATTATACATCCAATGCAACAAGTGGAATTCAATTTTGACCTACCAAGCTTATATATAACCATTTTATCTTGAGCACTTGTTTGGGACTAGTTTCTGGATTAGTCACAAACCCTAACTTACAACAAGTATAATTTTGTACTTGTAATGAATCAGGATCTGAAAATTGTACCCAATATTATTTGATATATTCTATGAAATTCCTCCAAGTTTCACTCCTTGAATCATTCCCAAAAAATATTTATAGCGAAAATGGAAATAAGACTCATTTTAAGAAGAAAACCCTAGTTTTAAAAACCTCAACTTCCACCGAGTATAACTAAAAACTTGTAATGAATCAAGACCTGAAATTAGTACCCAAGATTCTTAGATAGACCTCCAAGTTTTTATATATGAATCATTCTATAAAAAAAACTATATTGAAAATTCCAAGATGACCTTCAAAGAAAACCCTAAAACAAATCATCACAAGACTTCATCTTCCTTTGGAATTTCTCCCTTATTCACTTCATCTTCCATTGGAACTTCGCTCCTCTGGGACAAAATTCACTTCTATTCCTTGGACAATTCGAATTGAAGTGATACAAAGGCCAAATGAGGCTCCTCTTGTTTATACGATTCTTCTCCACATGAGGGGTGCGACCAAGGGTCTCAACTTTAGGGTTGCACCTCTTCCTTAAGGATGGTTGACCTTAGGGGCTTCTTTACTTAACTTTAGGGGATTATTCTCTTAACTTTAGGGGCTTATTCACTTGGTTTTAGGTATTATTCAATGCTCCTTCTGTAACGACCTCCTCGTTACGACAACAACTCTGATAACAGGTGCAAATTTGTTTTGTGTGTTTAAGGTGTGTGCGCACGTGTAAAGAGGGAACAGACACACTTGACTCTACGTCGCCACCCGATGAATAACAAGACGCAACCACGATGAACACAAAAAGAATACATAAGGCACACGACAAGTAACTGTAAGCATTAAACGACATAGAGAAAAGGAAGAATCCATAACAGTAGAGTTTACTATTTCTGCACAGGAAAGCAAGGCGTTTAATCTTAGTCCTCTGCTCCAGAGAGAGAGAAGGTCAGATAGGCTCCTGGCTGACTGCTCAGGTAGAGACTAGTAATCTCCATCAAGTGTGTCGCAAGAGTGTAAACCCTACCTTTAAAGGGCCCGAGACTCTTGATACGACACTGAATTCTTTACGCGGAAATAATCACACACACAGACTTACATACTCAGGCCACAAGGAGGTGTCTACATCCCGCCAAACATGAACAGACCAAGCGCATAGAAGGCATATCAACCAAGTACAACATTATTCTAAATGAAAAGAAACCCTCATTTATTAACTCAAAATAATCCTTGTACTCAATCAAGGACGCTACACCACATAAGTTTATCAATAACAACTAAAATTACAATGACGCTGACGTGACATGATAAACATATTACATTACAACCATTTATTTTGCACAATAAMATCCCTTATATTTTATGTGTTATCCCTACACTAACATTACAAAACCATTKCCATAAAAGGGTAACACCCCTTTAATTTAAGTTATAAAAAGTTTGCAGGAATAACCTTTACATTACAAGACATTCACCATTAATAAGGCTAGTAAGGAATTAACACCCTTATTCCAACCCTAAAATAAGTTCATAGAATTAATTGCAACGTTCCCCTCAACCCAATCGTATTAATTCATTGTACTCCCTTCAAGGACCTTATATTTTTCATGTTGTAAATAAAACAAGCCTATTTAGCCCTGCAATGAACTGACCATACCATTCTTTTCATACTAAATTAACATTGTAAAGAGAATAACCAGGATCTTGCATTCATATTTTATCAACATTGGTATAGCATTTTTCGCCTTGTACAAGCATCACCATTACATAAACAAATGACATTGACAGTAACTTTTACCAAGAGCATTAATAATAAGAGTTGCATTTTATCTATTATTGACAACAAATAAAACTACAACAACAAACCTTCCATAAACTATATTAACAAGGCATTTATATTTGCATTTTATGTTGCCATTTAAGATATTTGCATTTTTTTGTGGAAGGTGTTGAGCAGGATCTTGTTGTTGCACCCAGGAAAGTCAACCAATTGCCCAACTATATCACAGAATCTACTAGCAAGATAGTGTAATGCTCAAACTAGAAAATAGTGAACCCAATGA
This sequence comes from Picea glauca, assembly GCA_000966675.3. NCBI lineage: Eukaryota > Viridiplantae > Streptophyta > Pinopsida > Pinales > Pinaceae > Picea > Picea glauca. Next base: position 276,314 of record JZKD02S0569136.1, on the reverse strand, counting down.
ACAAGAAACATAATGAAACGCTTAAATTTAAAGGTAGTCGACCCAATGAGAAAGAAACAGTTCTCTGCAGCACTGCACAACTCATACAACCACCATATGGATCGTGGGTGAAGAATAATACCCAGGGAAAAGAGAATAGTGGACCAGTTAGTGGAGATTCGACCTAGTGAATAATTTGTGCACTCACCAGTTTCTAAAAGCACCCAAAAATTAATAAATTCACTTGACAAGACTTTAAAATGTCAGGGAAAAGTGTAAAAACGCCCAACAATGAGATGACATGGCATGCGTGAAGGATAACTAGTTCAAGAAAATGAATTATATTAACCCTACCCGAGAATGTGATATCTGGAAGTGTAAACATGACCAACAACCATTAATTCAACCCATCTAGTATGATATCTGGAAGTGTAAACGCGACCAACAATCAATTAATTCAACCCATCTAGTAATTAAGGAGTCCAGGTAAGAGCTCTAGTCGACTAGCTAGAAAAACTATTTAACCAACTGAGACAGACACATAGGTAAGGAGTAATTCTCAAACACTCAACAATCACAAGATTAAGAAACATGAGGATGCCAACATTCTCCCATGAATTTAATTAGTTTCTAAAACAAGCAATTGGGCATTGCAAACGGATTAGGGAAAGAAAAAAATTCAAGAGATACAACCATAGATTGGAAATAAACCATTGTATGGATGGTCCAAAACAACCATCCTTTGGTAATCTTCAATAATTTGCATCTATAAAATGAAAATTTAACAGTAATCCACAGAGCTACACAAGACTGGACAGTAGTTTTTTTTTTTAAAAGAACGACTGTAATTTATAAACGAAATGCCAGTAATTTTTTATAAAATGCAAAGACAGTAACAAACAAAAACGATATGCCCACGGTAATGTACAGAATACCAGCACTAAATAAAAACGCCCACTGGAAAGGAAAAAAAACTCCCACGGGAATGATTTCGCCCACAGAGGATGAATGCCAACAAAAATATATAAAACACCCCAGTCACAAATGGAAACGCCCACAGTAAAGAATCACTCCACAACGAATTGCAAAAACCCCCACAGAAAGGCAGAACACCCACGACAAGGTAAAAAAAACAGCATGGCTAAATGGGTAAAACCCCCACGGCGATTTTAAACGCCCACAGAAGTTTCCCCGCCCACAGCAAAATGTAAAAACACCATGGCAAGGTAAAAATTCCCTTACCCGAGCAGTGAAACAACGCAGGGTACCGTGCCCCCACAAAATCAAAGACAAGTAATCGCAGGTCATAAGGATTTCCAACGCAAAGATAGTTTTATCTCTTCCAGCAAAAACGCAGACAACAAAACACAAGGTGCAGTGGGAGATCGTACAGATCCAAGGAAAGTCACGGAAATCCATCAATAATCATTCAGCCAAGCTATAAAAAAATTCAGTCATGAACTAAAATCAGTTTACCCATTTAAAACACATGCAGATCTAACCATATATCCAAATACCTTCTACTCTACCAGAATTAAAGTCATACCGTTGTCTTTTAGCCCGCCGCGAAGACGTCCNATAGTGTAATGCTCAAACTAGAAAATAGTGAACCCAATGAACAAGAAACATAATGAAACGCTTAAATTTAAAGGTAGTCGACCCAATGAGAAAGAAACAGTTCTCTGCAGCACTGCACAACTCATACAACCACCATATGGATCGTGGGTGAAGAATAATACCCAGGGAAAAGAGAATAGTGGACCAGTTAGTGGAGATTCGACCTAGTGAATAATTTGTGCACTCACCAGTTTCTAAAAGCACCCAAAAATTAATAAATTCACTTGACAAGACTTTAAAATGTCAGGGAAAAGTGTAAAAACGCCCAACAATGAGATGACATGGCATGCGTGAAGGATAACTAGTTCAAGAAAATGAATTATATTAACCCTACCCGAGAATGTGATATCTGGAAGTGTAAACATGACCAACAACCATTAATTCAACCCATCTAGTATGATATCTGGAAGTGTAAATGCGACCAACAATCAATTAATTCAACCCATCTAGTAATTAAGGAGTCCAGGTAAGAGCTCTAGTCGACTAGCTAGAAAAACTATTTAACCAACTGAGACGGACACATAGGTAAGGAGTAATTCTCAAACACTCAACAATCACAAGATTAAGAAACATGAGGATGCCAACGTTCTCCCATGAATTTAATTAGTTTCTAAAACAAGCAATTGGGCATTGCAAACAGATTAGGGAAAGAAAAAAATTCAAGAGATACAACCATCGATTGGAAATAAACCATTGTATGGATGGTCCAAAACAAACATCCTTTGGTAATATTCAATAATTTGCATCTATAAAATGAAAATTTAACAGTAATCCACAGAGCTACACAAGACTGGACAGTAGTTTTTTTTTTAAAAAGAACGACTGTAATTTATAAACGAAATGCCAGTAATTTTCTATAAAATGCAAAGACAGTAACAAACAAAAACGATATGCCCACGGTAATGTACAGAATACCAGCACTAAATAAAAACGCCCACTGGAAAGGAAAAAAAAACGCCCACGGGAATGATTTCGCCCACAGAGGATGAATGCCAACAAAAATATATAAAACACCCCAGTCACAAATGGAAACGCCCACAGTAAAGAATCACTCCACAGCGAATTGCAAAAACCCCCACAGAAAGGCAGAACACCCACGACAAGGTAAAAAAAACAGCATGGCTAAATGGGTAAAACCCCCACGGCGATTTTAAACGCCCACAGAAGTTTCCCCGCCCACAGCAAAATGTAAAAACACCATGGCAAGGTAAAAATTCCCTTACCCGAGCAGTGAAACAACGCAGGGTACCGTGCCCCCACAAAATCAAAGACAAGTAATCGCAGGTCATAAGGATTTCCAACGCAAAGATAGTTTTATCTCTTCCAGCAAAAACGCAGACAACAAAACACAAGGTGCAGTGGGAGATCGTACAGATCCAAGGAAAGTCACGGAAATCCATCAATAATCATTCAGCCAAGCTATAAAAAAATTCAGTCATGAACTAAAATCAGTTTACCCATTTAAAACACATGCAGATCTAACCATATATCCAAATACCTTCTACTCTACCAGAATTAAAGTCATACCGTTGTCTTTTAGCCCGCCGCGAAGACGTCC
>JZKD02S0569136.1:260530-273150 GCA_000966675.3 Picea glauca | reverse complement strand
AAGAAGTACATATAGCCATTCATATATTGAATAAAGGATTGATCAAAATTAATATTGATAATACTCCATATAAGTTATGGAAAGGAAGACTGGCCAATGTCAAGCACTTTAGAGTGTTTGGAAGCAAGTGTTACATAAAAAAAAAAGACAAGAAGATTGGAAAATTTGACTCTCGGGTGGATGAAGGAATATTTTTTGGGTATTCCTACAAAACCAAATCATATAAGTGCTACAATATAAGACTCAACAAGATAGTGGAAGGAATCAATGTAAAATTTGATCAAACAAACTGGTTGAAGACCAGGAAGGAAACCATAAATTCAAATATCTTTTAAGAATAGGAAAATGAAGAACTAAAGCAAGAGGAAGAGGAAGAAGAACAAGAAGAGGACAAAGAGAAGCAACCAAAATAAACATAAGAAGAAACCAACCAACAAGATTTTCAGACACCTTCTAGGACACCTAACCATCGGGTTCAGAAGAATCATCCACCGAAACAAATCATTAGAGATAGAAGTGCCAAAGTATAAAATAGAAGAATAAGGCAAGCACATACACCTAAACAAGGACACTTTTCATTACTGTCCACAATTGAACCAAGTAACTTTGATGAAGATAGAAATGATGAACATTGGATCAAGGCTATGGAAGAAGAACTAAATTAAATAAAGAATAATGAGACATGGGAACTAGTTCCAATACCAAAGGAAAAAAATGTGATTGGGACAAAATGGGTCTTCAGAAACAATATAAACAAAGATGGTCAAGTAACCAGAATGATCCGAATTATTTTCAACACAAAATGAGAGCAGAGATATCATAAATAAATGTACAAAGATATCTCGGATATCAAATAATATAACAAAAATGTATCAAACATGCAACCATAAACACAGAGATACAATAATACACAATTTTCTATTAATGAGCGAAAAATGTACAAAGACTGTAAAAATACAGAGTGAAAGACTCGCTAGAATGGTGGCATCTTATCTCTGAGAAGAGATGTGTCTGCTACTCGCATTCGAAAGAAGACGATTTTACAATGAGGCTCCAAAGGCCTTTTTATCATAAATAAAATTCAAAACCCTAACCCCAGAAGATGAAAATCCAACAGTTTTGTGGACCCCGTTTTGGGTAGTTTAGTGTATCAACTTCCTAGGGGCGCAACTTTGGCATACGATCTTTTTTTGGGGCACACGATAGCTTGTTGGAAAGGTATCGTCAAGGATATTCATTCTTGGGGCTCAATCAGAGCCTTTGACTATCATTTAGAAGCTCTATCCCAAAAACCTTTATTTAGGCCCTCAAAATGGTCCCAAAAGTTAAAAACTGCTAAAAATAGTAAATTACCAAAATTGCCAGAATTTTTTTTTGAGCCAATTGGAAAAGGTGGGTGGTCACCAATATCCACTTGGATCAATCCTCCCTCCTTAGGAAAAAATGGTATCCATTGCATTGATTTCTCGAGGGAGAGGGAAAATTGTTTGTTGAATCTACATCTTGATGACTTGCTTGTCTTGTTGGAGAAGTTGTGTTGCTTAGCTTGTTGAAGGTTGTCATGAACCTGTGGCTGGAAGGGTTTTATAAATTTTTCACTAGTTTGGATACATGAGATGTCTGTGTGCATAAGAATCTTTACACTTTGCTGCAATCTTGTCTACCTTCTTTTGTTGGATAGAAGGTGCTTGGGCCGAGGCTATAGTGGTTGCAATATCCTTTTGTTCACCTTTTGAACAGATTGTGAAGAGGTTGAATTTTGTAGTGTGAGATAATACCTTGCGGCATTGTTTAGGTGGGGCAGTATTTGGAACTACCTCTGGTATCTTGTAGAGATGAACCCCCAGAGTAAGAATGAAACTACAAGGTCGAGACTCATAGATAGCATGGCGCTTCCACATATATGGTTGAACCATAAGAACATCACAGATATCCAATGGGGAAAAATCACATAATACCGCATTCTTGAAGGGTTGAAATCCATATGAAAATCGACACTGTTGGCTCACACGAAGATCTTGTCCCTAGCGAAGCCACTCGATGTTGTATGGTTGTGAGTGTGGTGTTGTCGACAATCCCAACTATTTGATGACCTTTGCTGAGATGAGGTTCTTTTGGATTCCACTATAAAAAATAAAATGCAGTGGGGTCCACTTCACCCACATCTATGAATGAAAAAGGTGCTCCCCCTCTTCAATATATGTTGGTTATTTTGGTTGAATTGTTGCAGTCGCGACAATAGTGGTGGGGTCTGTGTCGATGATCTGTATTCTATCAATTATTTCTGAATCAGATTTTGAATCAGGGTTCGGCTCCTTGTCTTTGATCTCAACCACCAATGACTATTTTGAGTGACATTCATCGGTGTTGTGCCAGGGGATTTTGTGGAAATCACACCATTTTTTGGTGTCCTTCTTCATCTTTCCCTGACCCTTCATTTCCAGTGGCTTGGACTAGTTTTCGGGAGACTATTTGTTAGGGACATCTTTATCATACTTTGGTTTTTGTCGATTTGCACACCCAAACTCTCATTTTTTTGGTGCTTAAATTTCTTCTCGATTTTAACAACATATCGATAAGCAACACCAAGTGATGAGATGTCTAGAAAATCCATTTTAGTTTGGATGTATTTGTGTAGAGCCCCACGATATTTTAGAACCAAATGTCGTTTAGAGACTTTGATACCCAGTTTGGTGCACAAGGTATGGAAGGTATTTGTGAACTCCAGAACTGCTTGGCCCCTCTCTTGCCGTAGTGTGGTCCATCTCATGTACTAGTCCTCATCGTTGCCAACAGGGTAATATTTTTCCTTTACCGCATCCAAAAAGAATTCCCAAGTGGGCTCGGCCCCATATATTATAGACTCCTTTGTGGAACATTTCTCCCAGTAAGTTTCCCACCAGTGTTTGACACCGGGGAGAGCCTTAAGGAGTGCGAAGGTGATATTTTCCCTATTGGAGAAATAACCTTCTAGCAAATTTAACCATTTTTCTAAGGCATACACATCTATCTATCCTTAAAACATGGGAATATCAAAATTAACTTGTACCTTGAAATATGAGGTACTTTCAAAGTGGTTGCTTGATGAAGATGTGCCTGTTGTTATCAGTAGGAATTGAAGGACATGGGAAAAATTCTCCATCATTTCGTCCCTCTGTCGTGTGAGAGCTTGCTGAAGCAACACATTAATAGAATCATCTACACTATTGTTTTTATTTTCTTCCACCATGGAGGGTTTATTGGGCGTGCCAGAGTGATTTCCTCCAAGAGAGACAAGCTTGAGACCCAACTTTCTATACTCATACCTCGTCGGGGACATGCACTGAAAAATGATTAAGAGAAACCTGCTCTGATACCACTGATCCAGATTATTTTTGGCATGAAATGAGAGCGGAGATATAATAAAGAAATGTACAGAGATATCTTGTATATCCAATAATATAACAAAAATGTATCAGAGATGCAACCATAAACACAAAGATACAATATTAGACAATTTTCTATTAATGAGCGAAAAATGTACAAAGACTGTAAAAATACAGAGTGAAAGACTCGCTAGAGTGGTGACAACTTATCTCTAAGAAGAGATGTGTTCTCTACTTGCATTTGAAAGAAGACGATTTTACAATGAGGCTCCAAATCCTAACCCTGGAAGATGAAAATCCAACAATTTTGTGGACCCCGTTTTGGGTAGTTTGGTGTATCAACTTCTTGGGGGTGTAACTTTGGCATACGATCTTTGTTTGGGGTGCACAATAGCTCGTTGGAAAGGTATCATTGAGGAGATTCATTTTGGGGGCTCAATCAAATCCTTTGGCCATCATTGAGAAGCACGATCCCAAAAAACCTTCATTTAGGCCCTCAAAATGGCCCTAGAAGTTAAAAACTGCTAAAAATAGTAAATTACCAAAATTGTCAGAAAATTGTTTTGAGCTAGTTGGAAAAGGTCGGTGATCAACGATATCCACCTAGATCACAGAAAAAAATTAATACTAGTGTGCAAATGATATTCTCAAGTTGAAGGAATAGATTTTGAAGAAATATTTGCTCTTGTGGCCAGAATGGAAGCAATCTGAATGTTCCTGTCTTTGTTGGATCATGTTGTCATTGATGCCAAAGGATTGATTGATTGATGTCAAAGGTCAAAGGATTGATGTCAAAGGAACAATGTCTTTTCATAACATACTGATGTAATATGTATTGTCTTTGATGTGAATGGATTCATAGTTATATGATGTCATGCATATATGAAGATGGATCAATGAGTTTTCATTGATATATGATGCATAGATGAAGATAGATCGATGTGGTTTCATTGATATGTGATGAATAATTGGATTGATTTAAAGATGACTCATTATTGTCTTGATAAGAATTACAAATGGATGAACTCAAAAGTGGTCCCATTATGGTGAAATCCCTCACGGGAAGACACTTTGCAATTGAGTTATCCTAGAAGTATGGATAGAGAATCCATACTTAATTGTGGAATAATGAGATTAAGATCAGTGAATTTTTCAGTGAAACTATTCTATATGGATAGTGCTTGTTATTCCATTTTCGGTGGTATGTGGAATTCCACATAACTCCTCACGGTTTGAGAGTTATTTCCTTACGAATTTGGAGGTCCCTCATATGTTGGCTTGAAGCCCCAAAAGGTCAAAGAATTCAAAGTTCTTAAAAAGAATAAATTATTTAAAAGTGAAGTGACAAAGTCAAAGAGGATTATTTAAATAATAAAGTGAAGTGACAAAGTCAAGGAAGATTATCTAAATAACAAAGTAAATGGATAACTTTCTAATTATTGAAGGGAATTGGGTAAAGTGGTAAAGTGGCTATTGGATATATGGACAAGTGGAAGATTGGGCAAAGTTGGATATAGGTGACTATGTGGACAGAGTGGCCTAGAAGATTCTTTTAAGGAAGCTACTTGGAGAGTATAAATAAGAGGCAAAGGTCTCTTGTGAGATATATCTCTTGAGCATATCTTGAAGATATATTCTATGAGAGAGATTGACTGGAGGATCTCATGGATGCATCAAAGTTTCTGTAAGTCTAAGATCATGACGACAAATGTTTCAAAAGTTTAGAAACCCTAGTTTCTGAAGGAGTATGCGAGTAGTAGTGGGACAGAGCGTGTACATATGCGGGCTACAATGAAAAAGAACGCGTACACACGCGGGCTGAAGGAAGGCAGAGTGCATACAGTTGGATAAAGTCATGATGACTTGAGTGTGAGAAGATGCCAGGTTCTTGAAGTCTGAAGAAAGTTCCAGATCTGCATTCTATGGGCTCAGATATGCCATAGAAACTCTTGCTTATTGTATGATGAATGCTTAAGGAATTATTGGTATGGATGTTGTGATTTGGTTTGTGTTGGTTGATGGAGTGAGCAACACTCTTATGTTTCAGTACTGATATAGTTGCCATAGTATATTGGTTGCTTATACATGATTAATTAGCATTCATATTGTATGGTTGAGGAGCATGAGTAAATTGTTGGAGAGCATAGATGGGTTGTGATTGGTTATGGTTCAGATTAGACAGTGACATACATAAGTGAATGTGACATAAGGCTGCAGAGGATCTGAGTTTTTCATGAAGAGAAAACCCTAGTTACTCAGAAGGCATACGCAAGCTGTAATATAGACAGGCTGCATACATACGCGAGTTGTACTACTGGTAGGGTGCGTACATACATGTGTTGCACTACTGAGAGGTCACATACATGTTGAGAGATTGGTATCTGTTGAGGATTGATTCCTCTTCTCAGTTGGTGCTGATTTTTATAAGTTGAGTCTTGCATTATAGAGATAGTGCTCTTGTGAAGTTTTAACTCTATTCAGTTTTTGTTGATAACCCAAGGATTGTAGTTCGTAATAAAAAGAAAACTGTACATACATCTTGTGTTCTTTGTGTTCCTTGTGGCGATGACTTTTTGATGATATATGTTGTTGTTATATGTTTTTGATATATGTTCACATACAACTGATTATATATGACATCAATAAGTAATGAGTAAATGGTGATTGATAACTAAGGATTTTTTTGAAAGAGAAGTTTTAAAAATATCCCTACACTAATTCAACCCCCCTCTCAGTGTGTTCGATCGGTCCAAAAATTGGTATCAGAGAAGGCCTTCACTATAAGACCTAACAAACTTGGAGGAGATCCATGGACACACAAATGGATGATGAAGTTCCAATCCTTGATGAGGAAAACTATTCTACTTGGAGAATAGAAATGAAGGTGCATTTGAAGGAAATAGGAGCAGGTATTTGGAAGGAAACTATTGGTGAATCGGTTCCTTTGAAGAACAATTCAAAGTTTGCAGCTCAAAGGGAAGAAAATAAGAATGATGCATTGCCTCTCAAGACTATTCTTAGTGGACTCTCAATCTCTATCAAAGAGATCATGCAACAATGCACTTCCACCAAGGATCTATGGCTAAAGCTAGAGGATACATACCAAAGCAAGAAGGAAGACACTAAAGACAATTCCATCAAGAACAATGAAGGTAAAGAATCTCCAAAATCCTCTATTTTCAATGATTCTAAATGTGATGATGTTGGCAAAAAGGAAGACCTTGAAGACAACTCTATCAAGATCAATGAAGGTAAAGAATCTCCAAAAAACCTTGATTGCAATATTTCAAAATGTGATGATGTTGAATATTTCTCTACAAGTGAAGAAGAAAATCTAGAGATAGTATGTGTAGAATTAAATGATAGCTATCCCATGGAAGAAGTAGAATAAGAACTATCATATATTAAAAGGAAAGTTGAATGAGATCTATTTGAATACAATTATGACCATTTTTATACAAAATATAGCTATCTTTCTGATAACATTAAAAAGTTTCTTAAAAAGAATCAAAGGCATATCTTGAAGTTAAAGAAAATGCTCAAGGAACAAGAAGAAATTAAAAGGACTCAATTAGAAGAAAAAGAAGAAGAGATCAAAAAACTAAATAACGAAATAGAAGAGAATAACAAGCTAGATGATGAGATTAGCAAAATTCTTGAAGTTAATGTCTATCTCAAGACCCAAATTGAAGAAGACAAAAGGGTAGAGGAATCACTAAAGAATCAAGTAAATGAAAAGGAAGAGTCATGTCATAAGTTGGAAGTTGAAGTTGTTGATCTTAGAAAGAAAGTAGAAAAGTCAAACAAATTCTTGAATAGCTCAACAATCTTAAATGAGATCTTGGGTAGTCAATTATCACCAAATGATAAGTTAGGTCTTAGATACAACAAAGAAGCTACACATGTTGAAGAAAGCGCCGAGTCAAAGACGATTGAGGTAAGTTCCTCATTCTCAAAAGATGTTGCAAGTCAACCATATACACAAGGGAAGGAAACCTTCAAAAGAACAAAGCAAGGAATACGTCAAGAAGCCATCTTTACATCTCAAAGCAAATTCAAGACACCTTCAAGATGGACACCAAAGCAAAGGTATGAAAATGATTTTCATGGTCAATGTTACTCATGTAATGAATATGGTCACAAAGCTTTGGAATGTAGATTTTATGCAAGGAGAGATAATGAAAAATTTAATAACACCCTAAGGAGTTGGAGATGTGATCAAGTAGGACACATTGCTGCTCATTGTCACACCATGAGATGCTACAACTCTAGTGGATTTGGCCACAAATCCTAGGATTGTTGGAACAAAAGAAGAAATTCCATGATGAGGAATTCATATAGAATGAATAGAAGAAGGAATTAAGTTAGGAAGGAAGACATTTTTGAAAACATGGAAGCTCAAAGCTCAAGTTATGAGTAGCTGGGACACCTTCAGAAGTGGGTGAAGAAAACTAAACAATCAGAACATAATGGAATCCTTAAGGGAAGCTCAAGTTTGCCATCTTCAGAAGCGTATGTGGGTTAAAATGGTAACAATCGTGTACATATGTGATCTGACCTATGAATAGGTCGTGTACATACATGATCTGTCTATGTAGCAGGTCGCGTATCTATGGTAAAACCCTTGGGAAAAAGTTTATGCATATGAGTTGCAACATGGTATGATGGTATAACTCTGTGTTGCAGGGTTTGACATGGTTTGTTGCAGGATCTGGCATGTTTTTTGTAGGTTTTCATGATTACATGTTGCCATACATAATTGATGTATGTATAGTGATGACATATGGTTTTAGATGCATGGTACTAACCCTAGAGTGTGGACCGAGACACTTTTCTGTTGAGGAAGAATGTTGGTTGTGACAATGAAGTTATGGCACTTTGGTTATGAGATATATCATGATGATGCTAGCTAGAGATATCATTGATCTATTGAGGCACAATTCTAGTACATGTATCTTTGAATGCTTAGTATTTGTTGTAGTGAATGGAGGTTGAGGTTGATCTGTTGGGATACATGGCTAATACATATTTGATTTTCATTGATATATATTATGATGTATTATTGGAATCATATTTGTTGGATATATTGGTGCATGCATTTGGCATATGGATGGGCTACATATTGGGACATGTAGTTGATGATTTGATGAAGTGGTCATGTTGTACACCATTGATGAGTCATATCTTCATCCATAGTTGATGCATGATTGGTACATTCTTAGAGGTACCTACTAGCAGTTTGATTGGCACATGTTTTATAATGAATATGGAATACATGTATGAGGTTCATCTTGTTGTGGTATTGGTGCATGGTTGATTCACTTGCTTGGTGATACATGTTTAGTCAATGTGATGCACTCATAGATGGTATATGTTTGTGAGGGATAGCACTTGGATAAAGTACATCATTGGTATTACTTGTTTAGCATATACTTTGGTACATGATATATGGATGATATAGTTGAGACACTTGATTGATTGAGATACATGATTGTGGCACTTGGTTCATGGTGGAAGAATGTCATGGGTGATATGACACTTGTTTGAAGCACATGGTTGGCATGTTTGTAGAAGAATATGGTTGATACACTCCATTGATGATATCTTATGGAATATTCTATGACATTGATGAACATGGTTGATGTACATGGGTGTTGTGCATGGTTGGCACACAACATGGCACATGATGTACTTGGTTGATGTTTTTTTCATGATTCTCTATTTCATTGTCGACATATATTTTGCTTCATTATGTATGGTATGGCACAAGTTTGATGCATGGATAGGTCCAAGGATCATCATAGAAAGAGTGGTTGATATATATTCCAATTGAGCAGTAGAATTTGCAGTAGAAGCATATTGCAGTGGTAACATATTGTTCATATTGCAGAGAAGATAGGGGGAGACATACCCATACGAGGATTCATTCTTCTTCCAATGATTCCAAGAGGAGATATTTATCATATGCAAAGATAAATACTTGGAAAAGGACCCCTATATTTGGAGAAAGAGAACAAAGGCACAGTTCCAGGGGAAGCGATGGTCACAGGGGAAGCATGAAAGATATATCTTCAAAATTACATCAGAGTGATATCCCTTTTTCAAAAGAAGAGAGATTATTCAGAGGAATATCAAGGCATCCAGGCAAGGAGAACATCCCCAAGGAGAGTTCAGGCAGGGGGATCATCCCCAAGGAGAGAACTACCATTGATGTGAAAGGGGGAGAGATAGTCACATTGATGTGATTGAGATGACTATTGATGTAGAGCAATGCCTAGTCTACATGTTGACATAAATGATTGGTGTTGACATCAATGTTGGTATTGCCATCAATGACAAAGGGGGAGATTGTTGGATCATGTTTCCATTGATGCCAAAGGATTGATTGATTGATGTCAAAGGTCAAATGATTGATGTCAAAGGAACAATGTCTTGTCATAGCATACTGATGTAATATGTATTGTCTTTGATGTGAATGGATTCATAGTTATATGATGTCATGCATATATGAAGATGGATCAATGAGTTGTAATTGATATATGATGCATAGATGAAGATAGATCGATGTGGTTTCATTGATATGAGATGCATAGTTGGATTGATGTAAAGATGACTCATTATTTTCTTGATAAGAAGTACAGATGGATGAACTCCAAAGTGGTCCCCTTATGGTGAAAGCCCTCACGGGAAGACACTTTGTGATTGAGTTATCCTAGAAGTATGGATAGAGAACCCATACTTAATTGTGGAATAATGAGATGAATATCAATGAATTTGTCAGTGAAACTATCCTAGATGGATAGTGCTTTCCATGCCATTTCCATTGGTATGTGGAATGTGACATAACTCCTCACGGTTTGAGAGTTATGGCCTTACGAAGTTGGAGGACCCTCATATGTTGGCTTGAAGCCCCAAAAGGTCAAAAATGTCAAAGTGCTTACAAAGAATAAATTATTTAAAAGTGAAGTGACAAAGTCAAAGAGGTTTATTTAAATAATAAAGTGAAATGACAAAGTCAAGGAGGATTATTTAAATAATCAAGTAAATGGATAACTTTCTGATTATGGAAGGAAAATGGGTTAAGTGGAAAAGTGGCTATTGGATATATGGACAAGTGGAAAATTGAGCAAAGTTGGACATAGGTGACTATGTGGACAAAGTGGCTATGTGAACAAAGTGGCCTAGAAGATGCTTCTAAGGAAGCTACTTGGAGACTATAAATAAGAGGCAAGGGTCTCTTGTGACATATATCTCTTGAGCATATCTTGAAGATCTATTCTGTGAGAGAGATTGACTAGAGGATCTCATGGACGCATCAAAGTTTCCGTAAGTCTGATATCATGATGACGAAAGTTTCAGAAGTTCAGAAACCCTAGTTTCTGAAGGAGTACGCGAGAAACAATGGGATAGAGCGTGTACATATGTGGGATACATTGAAAAAGAACATGTACACATGCAGGATGAAGGAAGGCAGAGCACGTACAGTTGGATAAAGTCATGACAACTTGAGTGTGAGATGATGCCAGGTTCTTGAAGTCTAAATCAAGTTCCAGATCTGCATTGTATGGGCTCAAAGCTTCCATAGAAACTCTGGGATGGTTACATGGTTGTCTTGATGGATACTCTTTCTTATTGTATGATGAATGATTAAGGCATTCTTGGTATGGTTGTTGTGATTTGGTTTGTGTTGGTTGAGGGAGTGAGAAACACTCTTATGTTTCAGTACTGATATGATTTCCATAGTATACTGGTTTCTTATACAAGATTAAGTAACATTCATATTGTATGGTTGAGGAGCATGGGTAAATTGTTGGATAACATAGATGTGTTGTGATTGGTTATGGTTTAGATTGGATAGTGACAAATAGAAGTGAATGTGACAGAAGCCTGCAGAGGATATGAGTTTTTCATGAAGAGAAAACCCTAGTTACTCAGAAGGCATACGTAGGATGTAGTACAGACAGGTCGTGTACATACATGAGTTGTACTACTGGTAGGGTGTGTGCATACGCATGCTGCACTAATGACAGGTCGCGTACCTGTTGAAATATTGTATCTATTGAGGATTGATTCCTCTTCTCAGTTGGTGCTGATTTGTGTAAGTTCATTCTTGCATTATAGAGTCGGTTCTCTTATGGAGTTGTAACTCTATTCAGTTGTTGTTGATAACCCAAGGATTGTAGTCCGTAATAAAAAGAAAATTGTACATACATATTATGTTCTTTGTGTTCCTTGTGGTGATGACTTGTTGATGATATATGTTTTTGTTATCTATTGCCGATATATGTTCACATACAACTGATTATATATGACAACTATAAGTAATGAGTAAATGGTGATTGCTAACTAAGGAGTTTTGTGAAAGAGAAGTTTTAAAAAGATCCCTACACCGATTCACCCCCCCTTTCAGTGTGATTGGTGTGTCCAACAAGCTTATGGATACTCCAAAATGATCAAAATTTATCAGATGGACATAAAATCAACTTTTTTAAATGGAGAATGAGAAGAAGAAGTCTACAGAACAACGAGAAGGGTTTCTACTATTAGAAAAGGAAGACCATGTTTGCATATTGAGGAAATCTTTGTATGGACTTAAGCAAGCTTTGAGACATTGGTACTCAAGATTTGTAACATCCTCCTTTTGTGATCCACATGATGTAAGCAAAACATGATTGTAAACACTTAAAGAAATAAATTCTAACTTAATTGTTTTGTTTTTTCTTATATTACAAGGGTCTCATCAAGTACTTCATAATATTCCAATAAAGATTTCAAGATAAATCTAGTGACGTAGGGTTTGCAAGATTTTGCAATAACTTAATTATATTTACTATGCATGAGAAATTTGATTATAATAACATTTATACTATTCTGCTTCACATAACTAGATGTGAGGTTCTATTGCTATGGTTATTCTTTCATTATTAACTTAATAATACCAATATTTAATCACCGTGAATCACAATTTCTAGGATTATTTACATGTAAACAAAACCATACATACATTACAATACTTATAAATTCACATTCCATGCTAAAGTCAATATTTATTGGGATTAATCATTTAAGACCTATGCAATTTCCCAGGTCAATAAATCAAGAACTTCCCAATGTCACACTAATCCAAGAATTTATCTAATAATTAAAAGTAAAGATGTGTCTATTTAAGATAATTACTCGACCTATTTTTAGTTTTTCAAGGATTTCATTATTTCACTACCACATGAATTCCTTATGATAAATCTGAAGTCAATT
>JZKD02S0569136.1:232970-245357 GCA_000966675.3 Picea glauca | reverse complement strand
TATATATAAAGAAGAAATGAATCCCATGTACATTCTCACATCTTATCACAAGATGGTATAATTATCCTAACACTTCAAAACCATATCTAGGGAAAACCATGAAAACCTAGCCACACCAAAGATACTCCAACAATATAGAATCACCACTAGCAAGTACTCCTAGTTTTCATGCAATATGTCTCCTCTTCTCTGCCTCCTCAACAAGTACAACCCTATGGATTATCACCAAAACCTAACTCCTTTCCCTCTTAGGATAGAAACCCTATCACTAGAACATCTAAGAATCCTTTGGGATAACCCTAATGCTCCAAGACAAAGAGAGATGAGATACAAAGTAGAATTAAAGAGAAAGAGAGAGAAACTATTGTTTCTCTTCTCACATCTCTAACACAAGTGTGATTATGAATGAGCTTCAAAAACATGAATGTGATAATGACTCTCTCCTTCCTCTATTTATGTGAGAGGTGAAGGGAGACCTACAATATCAAGTAGACATATTCCACTACAAGAAACCTAAAAAACACAAGTATGTTGACACATGTAAAGTGTTTCACTCCAAAGGGACACATGTCAAGATCCAAGGTGATGTTGCCAACAAGAAATGCTCCATGAATTACTACAATATGGAGTTGTAGCATCATCATTAGCGTCATTTCCCAGTGGATTCTTTTGGGGGGAAAATCAAGTTTCCATGACACAAAACATGATGCTATAGGGTGCAACATTATATGCATTGAATTTGTGTCATTATTGGATCATTTTGTTTTATGCATGCTCTATGTGGTATCATCTTAGCAACATAAAACATAAGGCATAAGTTTTTTTTGTGTTGATTTAACATCATCTTGCATCATGTATTATTGAAAAAAACACCTAAAAAGTCACGTTTTCATCAAAAGCGTGCAAGGTGCAGTGCATTTGCGTCATAGTGTATTGATCTGTGCATCGATATTTTACACGGGGCATCATACTAGTGTTGTTCTTGAGTCATGTTAGAGTTGAAATACAAAACTTTTGCATCATGGTTGCATCATGTTTGTCATGTTTGCATTGATTCAACATCACCTTGCATCATGTTATTTAGTTACTTTTATTGGTATTATTATTATTTATGTAAATTTTCCATGAATTTTTATTTATGTAATTATTATTGATTATTTAACTTTTTACTAATTATTTAATTATTATTAATTATTTAATTTTTTTTTTTGATTACTATTTTTATAATATTTAAACATTGGTGATTAGTACCAGTATATTTTACAACTTATTAATTATAAGAGAAAAAATCACGTATTCATAAACACAAGTATAAAATTATATTGCACTAAAATTCAATCAATTTCACACCACACACACACACACATGAAATGATGAAATTTTAAATTAAATCACAAGCTAAACATGTTTTTATTTTTTTTGCCTCTAAAAAAATGATACATTGCCATCCCAGGGAAATGTCAACTTTGTATACAACATTGCATGAAAAATATGTACACACATAAGGAAATGAAATGAATTTTAAATTAGAATTTTATTAAACTATTATTAGTTCCCTTCTCATCCTTTGAGCCCTCATCCTTGCTCTGTAAAAACATAATAAAAGAACACGAGTTCAATAAAATAAAAACTTTCTAACATTAAAAGATGAAATAACAAAAAATATAGGTTAAATAGTTGTCAATACCCTCTAATTCCTTCGAGTCATCCTTGCCACCATCAATTTACAAGAACATAATATATTTCAATTAACAAATGAATACCAACTATATATAAGTTAAAAAATAAATGTATAATTAATTATCAATTACCTTAGACATGGGATGTAATTATTCCACCATGATTTTGTAACCATTCATCGGGGCATACTTTAATTCTTCATTAGTGTGCACATTACTATAGCTATTTAATCATATGCACATAATGATGGTATATTCCCCATTGTCGAAAGGATTGATAAAAACCGGGGTCTCTATCAATAGGTCGAGTGTGGTTCAGTATTGAAATAGCTCTGCAAGAGAGAAATATTCTCCTACTTCTCCACTCTATTTCCACTTTGATGGTATTCATGGCCGAAGACAAGTGAGATCGTGGCTCTACCTTGAAAGTTGAGTTCTCATATTAGTTGGTACCCTCAACAGATTTGAAAATCATTGAACTTAAAAGGTTTGAAATTCACTTAAAGAAAAAGGCAATAGGTCGAGTGCAATACGAAAAAAATCATATTTAATAATGACATATATTAAGTTAGTATATTAGCATAAAAAATGAGATTATATTGATCTAGGTGGATCTCGGTGGTCATCCACCTTTCCAATGAATCAACATTTCGAGCCTATGGTTTCGATAAACCATGATATTCACCCTTTTGATGGGGAATGGAATGTAATACCATCTTCATTTTTAATTACAGACATCATGTAATGATTTCCTAGTGGTCTTATCTGCATTCCTACAACATAGCATTAATGCACTATATCCCACTAGAACTCTGTAGTTAAGAATTCTCAAGCTAGTGTAGTATTGGGATGGGTGACCTCTCGGGAAGTCCTAGTGTTTTACATTCCTCTGATATTTTATAAACTTAGATTAATTTTCCACATGCATCATGTGAATTGTTCTCCTCTCACTCTCTCATATATAATTGAGGTGAAGGAGGCATGTTATCGCAAAAGTTTTAGGTTGGGAAAAGCCCGACCCAAACACCAAAATGGAGACAACTAGGGGAGCACCTACCCACTATAAACTTAGGAAGTTGTTTTGGTCACTTTAGAGATGAGGTGGTCACATCAAGGGGGGAATCGCAGTGACCCTAGGGGGGATTGAAATGGAAAATGATAAGTATGAATGGATGTCCCTAGAGGTCAATTCTAAATGTAAAGGGGAGCTTGGGAAAGGGTCTTGGGAAATGGTCTTGGGAAAGTTAAATGGTTTCCAAATGAGTACCAACCTAAGACACAAAGAAAACCAAGGATACTTGTAATATGTTAGTTGGACAGGAAAATTAAGCTTTATTTCCCTAACTACAGAAGTAAAATAATTAGTATATCAACAATAACCATTAATGAAAGATTTCTTTAAGAGCTTAGATAAAACAAATTTCAAGTACAAAAGTTACACTAGTTAAAGATTATGACTTAGCATGCACTTTGACACTTGATTAGTAGTTGTTAAGTGACTAGTTTTGCAGAGAACTAACAACCCTAATGGTTGTAGAAAACTAGGTTAGATATCAGAAAATTTACCCACTGAAAGTTAGTCCTATTTATCCCAAAAGAAGTGCCTAGGTTAGTAGAGAGTTAGGGAAAATTTATGGGTCAATCCTAGGGTTAGTTTAGGAGTTTTTAGGGGTTAAAAGGTTAGGTTTTATGCATCCTTATGGCTATATAAATTAGTTGTAACATCAATGATATTTAATGGTTGAAAGGGTATGCCTCAATGAGGCAAGAGAGCCAAAGGATCGAAGAACAACTTCCAAAAGAGATAACTTCAAAACTTGAAACTTTCACGTTTACCAAGGCAACAATTTATTTCTCCAATGCAACAAGTAAAGACTAGTGCCTTTAATGATTGGGTTAATGGAGTCAAGAAAATAATGAGCTAGAGGTACTACCTCCTTGGGGGTGTAAATCCTCTTACTCCCCAAGGAAAGTATCCCTAGCTAGGGTTTATACTAAGAGAGTGTATTCCCTTATACTTCTCTTAGTAAGCCCTTGTTAAATCAACAATATTTAAGCATAAAATGATGGAGGCTAAGGTGGGGGTGTATGCCCTTATACTTCCCACCTAGCTCTAGAAAAATAACCTTGACTTGAACACAAATGATAATACAAAGTAAAAATCCTTACCAATTCAAGGAAAAATGCTAAGATAAACCATCACAATAGCAAAAGAAGAGCCCTCCAAAGCCAACACATCACTTCCACCAACCAATAACCAAGAAAATAGCCATACACAAGAGCACAAGAGAGAAAATAGCCAAAGGTAGATAAAATTTCAGTCCAATACTTCTCACAATGGGAGAGTTATGATTTAAAATAATATCTTATGATCTCTATTTATACAAAATATCACTAACATAGTTTGTCCACATAATTTTACTATAAACCACAAAATTAGGGGTCAAAAACCCTAATATTTTCCCTTTACACAAACAATATTAAACAATTCATCTTTAAATTCACTTTTACATGAAAGGAAACCCTATCTTAAGGTGATGTCACCCCTTTAGGGGATGTTTTGACACTAGGAGAAAGTTGTTGGAGTTGGAGATGCATCGTTAGGCATCCAAAGGCCACACGTCAATCATCTAGGCCATCTCACCATGGTCAAGTACTTATTATCCTCAAAACATTCATGTCTCAATGACTAATAACTTCACCACCAAAGCCTATCCCTTCTAGGTGACATCATGCCTCCAAAGATGACATTTTGCCTCTCCCGGGAAAAATGTTTGTCATGTGAGGGCTAGGTCATGTATTCTAGGTTGTATTCTAGGCCTCCAAAGGTATGTCTCTCTCATTTGGCACGCGAGCCCTTGGCATCCAACCTATGGGCTTCAAGCCCCATGGAAGCCCAAGCTAGGCTTGTTCCTCCAAAATTTCCCACCAAGTAGGTCCTGCAAAGACAAATAAGCATGCCCTCCAAGGATCTCAAGTCAAAATATCATGATGAGTAAATCAAATCAATATATGATCCACATAAGCATGTACATCAAATATTACCTAGTCAAACAAGTAAGTTCTCAAATACATTATTCTACTTGCCAAGCTTGGATATGGGAGGGTTGACGAGGTGTCCTATTGGGTAGATATTTCCCTAGGTCAAGGAGTGTTTCCCAAGTGATCCCTCTCTAAGACATGTGAAATGGATGAAGTGATTAAGGATAAAGACTCAATGGGCATGGGGTTCATGATATACAGGGGGTTGTAGTGTCTCATTCAGGGGTTCCTTTGTAGAGGGTGTGTGGCACCTTCATTTTCAATGCAAATTTTCCAAGCCCATCCTCTTGCCAATCTTTGTTTCTTTCATGTTTTAAAGGAAACGTTGAAGGCCATTTCCCTAGCGTGGTGTCTAGATAATGACAATGTCACTCACAAATATCTTGTGGAAATGAAAAGGTTGGATTTTGATGAGACCCCTTTTCTCTCAGTCATGCAACTGAGATCCATTACCCTTGCTTGGTGACCAGATGATGGTAATGTCATACCACTAGATACCCACGATCATGATAGGTCGGCTCATGGTGAGACCTCCTATCCTCCAACTAACCCATTAATCATTCTATCATTTTTTCTTGTGGGTCCCCCTTTTCTTTACATAGAAGTGTTTCATTTATTTCTTGGGGGATCCCTGGGCGAAGCATCTGGAAGGTTTATACATAGGATTTTTTATTTTTAACCAACAACAATCCCTCTGGGCCTTCAGCCCCTTCTTCCCATAGATTGAGGGACAACCCCTTCTTGGGTCAATACACCCTAAAATCCCAAGAGATACGTAAATGGGGGGTTTTTGTGATGGAAAGTGGTAAGTATGGTTTGGAATAGTATGATGGATCTTCAAGGGAGTCCCTAGTAGAATACCCATTTACGAGGGAGACCATTTACTAGGGATCAATGTCAATCACCAAGGTGAAAGAGGGAAAATGGCATAATGTCCAAGCATATGTCATGAAATCTAAAGCAGTCTAATATATGAAATGATCAAATGCCTAAAATATTGAAATGACACTTACCATATTAACTGACTTGTACCTCATGGAGAAAGGCCCAATTCCTCTCTAAAGCTTGTTGGTGTGGTGGATCCCATCTGAAAAATATTGACCTATGTGGTGCTGAGAAGGGTCTCCATCTGTGCAAGTGGATACTTCCAGTCATGTAGTCTCTCAACACTCCATATCTGCAACCTGATGGCATTGAGACATGATCTCCTTAGTTATCCCACAAAATGGGGATAACATATGGCTCCTACTTGGGGGACATGTGTTCGTCGTAGAGTGCATGAGAACCACAACATCTCCTGGTAGACATGTTCCTTTCAAAACGCAAAAAAAAGCATTAGAGCATCTAGAGTGGTTCTATCACCCTTCATCCATATACATAAAAATCCAAAATAAAAACTAATCTAGAAAAAAAAAAATTTGACATTTTTCAAAAGTTTCTAAACTAAGCATGAAATCAATATGCAAGTAGAGAAAAATGAAAAATGAAATGCATCTAAACTGATATGAGAAATCAAGATGCAAATGAAAGGAAAGAAAGATGACCTACCTACTTAGTTGCGGCATGGGCCTTGAATAATTCATGTGACTTGAACATAAGGTTGTAGAAGAGATCCATCCACTGGTAATGGAATCTTTCTCCTATCTAAGGATGTTAGATAGTACTTTTCTTTATCGGACTTCTTCTTGATGATGTAATGGCCAAGCCATGAGTGGTCATTTCTTTGGTCATGCCTGGGATTTCCCTTTCTCTTTTCCCACATGATCACAAGACTTCCTTCACTAAAATTGATGCAATATGTACTCTCAATGTATGGATATGAAGGAGGCTCTGTGTGAACCATCTCTTTGATTATTTCTTCATGTTTTTCACCTTCTTTCTTCAAAATTTAGATAGAGCCTGGCTCCTTCCCATGGTACTTTGAAATATTTTCTTTGTATTCATTTTTTCATGGGAGAAACATATCTATGCAATCTTCATGTATGAAGGATATTTCAGATGAATCATATTCAATAATCTATAGAGGCACATCATAATTGTGTTCACTGACATAATTAAGGCCACTCAGATCCATCACATGCTTGTCATTCTTTTCTCGGTTGTGCAATATTTCATATGTGTCATCACCCATGGGAATGTATGCATGATTAAGGCTCATGCTAAGGAAACCCCAAGGGAAGAAGACTAGGTCCTCAATAAAATCGTCCCCCAAGCATCTGAAACATCAATCACAACTATGTCCATGAGGAGGTTGATATGTGGACAATAAATCAGAAAAACCTCAACGTCCTCACATAACCCAAAAACCTTGACCTTTTTAGAATCAATACCACATACATTACCATAAGTTCGGGTTGTTTTCAAACTAATTTCTTCCATGACTTTCAAGGACATGACATTCATTGAGGCCCCAAAATCAAGCATGTAGTTGTTCAAGAGGAGGCCATTCATGCCTAATGAAAGATAGAAAAGAAGGATTCTTGTCTCTTTTTCGATCAAGATACATAGTGTTGAAGATGATAGGAGGGCATTTCTTCTTGGTTGGCACATTTGATACTTTCAAGATCTTGTTTTTTACAGAAGGGATCTTGCACATCTCTGCCACTGTAACTGTCATATTTATTTTTCCGAACATGCTTGCAACATCTATATTCAATTGAATCTTGTCTACATGAGTTGGCTTAGGAAGAAACTAATGTACTCGAGGTGGAGGTGGTGGGGCCACCTTCTCTGCTGATGGAAAAGGAGTGTTAGGCTACAATGGAGGGGATGAATATTTATTTCTTCTAGTGTAGGTCAACTATTTCCTCCTCCATAATTCCTTCTTCTCATCATTTGTTAACTGATGCAAGGCCCAGAGTCTCCCCTCTCTCTCTCTCCTTGTCTTATGACTTAATTGATCTTTTCTTGTGTGAATTTGATGCGGATTTTATGAGAAGAATGAAATGAATACAAATTATTAAAATATGCGTAACACAGAATAATAGAGATATAGTAAAAATGTTTTTCTATTCAATAAGGAAATAAGCTGAAACTGTAAAATGGAAAATAAGCTTGCTAGAATGGTGGCAGCTTATCTCTGAGAAGAGATGTGACGATTGCGCTCATTTGCAAGAAGATGATTACAATGATGCTCTGAAGGAACTTTTACAATAAACATGAATGTCAAAAACCCTAGACATCCAAAAACCTAACCCTAGGATATGAAGTGCCAAAAGTCATGTGGGCCCCGTTTGGGTAAGTTAGTACATCAACTTCTCGGGGTCGTAACTTTTGCATATGATCTTTGTTTTAGGTGCACGATATCCCGTTGGGAAAGGTATCATCAAGGATATTCATTTTGGGGGCTCAATAAGATCCTTTGGCTATCATTGAGAAGCTCGATCCCGAAAAACCTTCATTTAGGCCCTCAAAATGGCCCTGGAAGTTAAAAACTGCTAAAAATAGTATATTACCAAAATAGTTAAAAACAACTTAACTCATGATTAACTCCTAGTTTCACTCACTTGACTAGTCAGTTTCTTCTAGGAGCTTCTAGAATAATTTGACTTCTTTCACCTTCTAGATAACTCATGAGGGTTCTCCAACTTTACATAGCCATAACTCTCTAACCATGAGGAGTCATGTGATGTTCCACATATCACCGGAAATGGAATGACATGTACTATCCATATAGAATAGTTTTACCTATATATTCATTTATATTCATGAATTTATACCTCAAACAAACTCGGGTCCCTTACCCATGCCTTTATGCTACCGGAATTCGCTACCAAAATTTTCCAAGGGTTGACATCAATCACTAAGGGTTGAAATAAATCTACAATATCACTCTCCAAGGGTTGACATCAATGAAAACCAACAATCCAAACCAACTATCCATCAACGTAAGCCAATTTTCTGACACATTGTATACGTGAACGACTAGGGAATTTGGGATAGAACTGATGTATCTTATATGAGCATAGTGCGCACCTATTGTAAGGACTGAACATGAATGAATAATATAAGAAGCCACCGATTGTGGACATATCCCAATTTGGGGTGAACCACATTAAATCTTTGAGTTCTAATGTGTTTGTTGTTATGATGTGTTGGCTTAATCTATTTGTTGTTCCCATGTAATAGATAATTATTGGTTAATATGAATATGTATTTATTGAGTTCGTGCACATGTTGAGTGCTTAAGTAGGATGAATCTATCATGTGTTATTATTATGTTATGATTTTACGCATTGGGTATATTGTATGTGAATGAGTGTTGAGTGAGTAGTTATGATGAATGCCTCATATTCCCTCATGACTACAGAAACTTGGTTCCTAAAGTCCCCATAGGTACCTCGAGTGAGACTTCACCTGCTTGCGAGGTGATGTTGAAAGGCTTGGTATCTTGGGATTTGTTGGTGAACTAATTTTTAACCCCAAGTCGTCCCACTATGCACCAAGAACATGTAGCTGGTATTACTACTTCTTACCATCCAAAGGAGCATTTGATGAATGGAATTGCACCATGAGCACAACTTATCTCATGTAAAATTTTAGATTCTCGATTGTCAATGAATACATGAGTTATATTGATATTTACTTTGATATTAGTTGAGAACATATGTGATCCCACTAACATGAACATATGGGGATCCTACCATGTCTCCTTACTATGGACATTTCATTGAACTTGTGAATGAAGTTATAAACAAATATGGAGTGATATGTGTAATCAATGTTGGCAACATTGGGTCTTCATTAAGTACCCTAAGTGCTCTTGGTGTGTTGTTTATCCTATCCCTATATGGATGTTACAAAGGTGAATGATAATGAATATGACTTCCATGGCTTCTCCATGTTCTTGTGGTGGTGTTTTCCTTTTTCTTAGTTCCATGAAGGATGAGGGTCTTTCGTAAATTATCGGAAAATACTGCAACCGTTATTGAAATCGATGCCAATATGGTTCCAAGTCAGTGGCATGCCACAAAATATTCAAGTGAAATGGAATCCAACATGTTTCAAACCACATTGTTTCATGGAGATTGAATTTAAAGTTGTCTATCAAATAACGATGGGTGTAAAGTAAAGATGTTGCAAGGAAATTCATTGATATGATCAAAATAGAAATTTATACTCCATAAATTGTATGACATTGCATTGTATAAGTTATGGAGCTAGAAATGAAGAGTAATATTGTATTCATCATTAATTACCTTACTTTGATGACACTGGTACTTACTACAGCTAAAACCCATTAAAATATTTTATGGATAAGGAATTCCATAGGATTTATCCAAAAATAAAATCATGGTATCACATTGAGAATCGAAAATTACACTATTTTATTTTCCTTCAAAATAGTAGTGATGTATTAGAAATTTATGTAATCGTCGTTATTGGATTTTTGCAGCAGAAGCACCCTTTGAAATAAAGAGATCAGCCATGAGGAAGGAAGATTTCTTGTGATTTTGATAGCAATGTGGTTTTACGGAATGAAATGATAACGAAATCTTGAGCGAAATGCCAAAATTGGTTCTAGTAGAGGTCTAAGTGTTGTGGAAATGGAAATATAATCATAGAGGAGGACTCTTGGTGATATGGAACAATTTTGAGGAAATGGAAATTGTGTGGTTGGAATGCTCTCAATAAGCTTATGTTGTTATGGATTCAGAAAAAAAAAAAAGGATTTTTCTATGCTTGTGTTGAAATATATTCAAGCATTGGTTGTAATGGTTGATAAAGAAAGAAACATAAGGAAAGAAGATATTGACAAGTGTGCATTAGTTGCTTCTATCGATGGATTTTAGACAAAAGTGGTAGCACATGCATGGCATATTCGCTTCTTTATTAGACATGAATCACTCTTTGGGCCACTAGGATACTATCTAGGTCATCAAAAATGAGTATTTTAGAAGCTTGATTTTGAGGAACTATAGTGATGCAACACTTAAATAAGTAGTCAATATATTATCTCTTCTAGATGTAATTGGTTGCAATGTATGCCTTCAAGGAAAAATGACTTACTCTTGCATGGTTAAATGAGTGTTGAAAAGAGACATGATTGTTCAATATTTTATGGTCGTCGATATTAACCGCAATGTCTCTATTGAGAATGTTAAGTAAGGAGAATATATAAATCATCCTTCAAGAGAGATAAAACAAAGTTACACCACCTATATGATCATGGATCATGACTTTTGGTGGACCAAAAGTTTCTTTTTGATCAAAATCTGGACCAGGGGGTCAAAATTTGCTCAAATTTAAAAGTGTTCGGAATGTGATGAAAACGGTGCCATTGCGTCCGTCTCGTCTTCGTGATTCCGGTGGTATATTTACTTTCACAAACGGAGTCCGTATGGAGAAGTTATCGCGATCTGTTCACCAAGCCAAACAGGCAAATATTTGATGTTGACTGTACCTATCCGTACAGTCCATACAGGACACGTGGCAGGACCGTACAACATACGTGGCATGTCCGTACAGGACATGTGGTGGCTCCAAGGCGTGACATGTGTCATGCATTTATGGACCTTTCAGCATACGGTTTGACCAATCTTGAAGTGACACGTGTCACCACTAGATGGGTGACATGTGGCACATGATGACGTCAGCAACACGCATGGCACTGACATGGCAGAGATGACGTAGCAGGTGGATGACGTGGTGCATTTTTATTGGTTGATTGTTGGCAAGTGGCGTGTTGACATGTGTCCGTTTTTAGGCAAATGATATGAGGGCACGTGGCCCAATCGGAGGGTGCCACATGTCACTCGGATATTCGTTGGTTGGTTTATATTGTTGTTCAAAATTTTTGTAGTGGACTGGGTTCGACCCCGAGACCTCCCCACAACATATGACTTTACATATTTTCGCTAACCATTATGCCGCCACTTGGTTCTTGTTTCATATGTCAATGAATTTATATTTAAATTTGTGTATTGGAATGAGCGGCGGGGGGTCGGGCCAGGGATAGCCCCAACCCACGGTTATATGTGTTGACATGTGACCCTGTCATCCGACATTTGTTATTGCATGCGGGGTATTAAAAATGTTATACACGGTTTTATATTTTAATATGTAACCAATACCATTGAAATATTTGCGCGGGATTTTTATTGGTTTATACCATTGTGTTGTGTTGCGCGTGGGTTTTGTTTGTAGCCCGTGGTTCTTTGCACCACACCATATGCCCGTGAACCGGTTTCAAACAGTTGGCACGGTTTTAAAACCGTTGGCCCTTTCTATTTTAGCCCGAGGTCGTATGGCCATATGCCCGGGAGTTAGGCGGTTGGGAGTTGGAGGCGCCCTAACCGTCCTACAGTTTGCACAGTTATTTGGAACCGTTCGGTGCTGGGTTTAAATGCGCGTTTTGGAGCGTGTTCCAGGTTCATGCACACAGAGGTGTGTTTTGTAGAGCCAGTTCCAGCAAAGCTTGAAGGAGGAAAATGGAGGAGGTGTAACTTTCTCAGTTTTTGGCCGATTGAGGTGCCGTAAAAGCTCAGCCAGGGGTTTTTGGACGTGTTGGATCCATTGGTGCCATTTTCACAGCCATTTGAAGACTTCTTCTGCAATTTTTTCACCATTGAATTTCCAGGAAGCTCTAGGGAGCTTGAAGCCCTATTTGATGGAGGACATGGTTTGGTGAGCCTATGTTTGTTTTCTGTGAATGAATAATCATTTT